>NAGG01000863.1:0-19460 GCA_003031705.1 Calonectria naviculata | reverse complement strand
AATTTACTTATAAATATAAACTCCTTAGTTTATCTTATAAGTTAAGACTAGATTATTATAGTAAGCACTAAAATAATATTAATCTTATATAGGAAGCCTTTATTAATTAGATTTCTAAGTTTATTTAATAGGATCTATAGCTTTCTTAGATACCGTAGCTATATTATCTATCAATACCTATTAGTTTTTATGTAGTGTAGTGGTTTCAAGACCTATTTTTAATAGAGGAAACCTCCATAGAATGGGAAATCCCTAGTTTAGATAGCATCGTAATCTTATCTTCAAATAGAGACCATTGAGAAACGTTCAAAAGTAGACTTAAGCCCATGGGTTTGTAGGAGAAGGCTAATAATGGAATTCATAGAGCAGTTAATCTATGGACTATCGAAACCCATTAGCCATTAGCCACTAGTATTTATTTCAGATATACAACGGATCTCCTCCTACTATATACACTGCTTTAACCAAGCAATTAATGGGCAGAAATTCAATTTGAGACAGTGCGTTCCGGGGCGGATGTGCCGGTGAGGTTAGCGATGTGGTCTGGACCCGAACCGGCAATTCCGACCGGCACCGCCCCTCCACCAGCCTCCGGGTTCTCCGCCGATCAATGCATTTGCCCGGAAACTCTCGGTTGTTTCCTCTTGTCTATAGAATATGTCAGTATGTAAGAGAAAATATCCACTGGATATTATTGTGCTACTATCCATGTTGATGCGATTTGCACGTATTGCAGCTCATTGCAAGTCCAAGAAAGTCATTTGTGAAGCTATCAACTAGCCCTTTATTGCTTCACATTGGCAGGGGGCGCCGCGTGTGTTTAACCAATACAACCTCTATACATGGTCACGATTTTGGGCTTTGAGTGATCACGGTATAACTATGAGTATCAATATCAATATTTTTCTTTCAACTCCATTCATCATGGATAGGCAACGAGGCCTCTCGTTTCACATGAAAATATTCATAAATCAACTACTCTGAGGTCTTGGGCTTACTGAAAAATGTAACTGAACCCTGAAGTCCGTCTAATTACTCACGATCAGGAAGGAAATCCGAATCCCAAGTCATGTTTCGTGGACAAACAAGACTTGGAATATTTACTCTCAAGGGTCGATGTATTGAATACTGTTTTTCGACAAAAAGGCTCAAACTGGCTACCTAGCTCCCGGATAACTTGCTATTCCAGTCTATCATTCTGCGATTAATGGCCTTCCGCGGCACTTTGCTGACGCAGAGCTCGCTGAAATTCCCTAGGCTTAACCTGGTCGGTATACAAATGGTCAATTTCCTCGGCCGTCAGATTAGTAGTGTCAGGGAGAAGCCACCAAGCGCCAACGATAAGAAGTACACTGAATCCTGCCCAAACAAACCCAGTTCGGATGCCAAGGTTCCCTGAATCCACATTGTACATGTACGGTACAACAAAACTAGTCAACCAAGCAAATATTGCTTGAAAAATGGTCCCTAGGGCGAGACTTTTGCCCCGGAGCCGGTAGCTGGAGACCTCAGCAGCGATTGGCCATCCCATTCCTTGGATGATACTGGTTTGGAATGAGATGAGGAGGTTCATCAACACGGCACTTCCCCACAAACCGCTATCACCTGGGGCGTAATAGAGACCGCCAATGACTGTCATCAGGAGCAAGTTCAGTATGCAGCCAAATAAAAACGCATTATGGCGACGGAATCGTCCGGAGACTGCCCAGCTGCCCAGTACAATCAGGATTGCTAGTCCAAATCCACCAATCCCAATATCGAAGACATGGACAGCTGGCAGTCCCGCCGTAACTAGAATCAGAATGTTTTGGGTAAGAAATGCCGATCCTGCAATATTCGGCGCGATATAGATGAACAATATCGTCATTGTTCTCTTCAGGTCAGTGGACTTGAAACAGTCCAGATAACTTCCTGACTGCAAATCAGTGTTGTCTTGTTCTTCTTGAGTAGTCTTGATCAACAAGGCAAGTCTATCATCAGCCGTATCAGAACCGTAAACTTTGCTCAATGATTTTCTCGCTGCGTCAAAACGCCTGTTCAGAACAAGAAAATTCGGCGATTCAGGCACGAGCAGGAATAATATCGTTGTCAGCCCACCGACAGCCCATTGAACAGCGAACACAGCCCTGAATGCTGAAACGCCCATCTGGGGAACGAAAATGCGAACAACTCCTAGAGCCAATGCAAACATTGATACTGTAAACAGCACTATGCCTTGCTGGATAGGCGCCCTGAGTTTGACCGGCGCGATCTCGGAGGCATACGTGACGCCAACAGCCATGGCTGCTCCAATTCCGAAGCCATTGATCATTTTTCCAGCGAGCAATACTCCACGAGCTTTTGCCGTAAATTGAACAGCTGTCCCCGCCAGAGTAAGAGCAGACAATCCGGACCCAATATAGACTCTGCCGAATCTATCCATGAGAAAGCCTGCAGACAGGGCCCCAATGGCCTGCGCTAAGCTGGACATCGCACTCCATAATCTACCATGCGTCAGTCGGGTTGTCCAGGGATATTCAATGTCGAAATACTAACGAAGTCCAAATGGATGGGAGATACAGTCCATCCGGACCAACCTCGCCGAAATACAAGAGAAATGCTGGCATAGACAGCGATGCCGTATTTGCAACGCTGTCATACCCAAACATCATCGCTGCCGCGAAGGCGACACTGCCTGTTCACTATTAATTGTGTGTCAGTTTTTTGTGGCTGGGACACCTACTGAACAGTATTGATGTCCAATATCGTTTGGCACTTTCTAAGACGCTCAGATTGCGCTCCTCTTCCTGGATTGCGGTTCCATTTCGTGCGGCCTCCTCAGAGAAGTCGCCTTTGTCGACTGATGTGGTGGTCTCGAGATGAAAGCATTGTTCGCCTTGAGTTTTGTCGTCCGAAGACATGGTAGGCGGATCGAAGGTAGAGCAGGTGAGAAATAGTACGAAAAATAAAATAAAATAAAGGTGAGGGGTCTGGGTGGAGCAACCTTTCAGTCAAGAAGGCCACGAATAACACGAGACTACTTTCTCCCAGGAAATTTGTTGTGTCAATAGTTCCAGGGAAAGTGTGGCTAGATTTTAGTAGAATTTATACAACTATCCACATCCTGCCGTGGATCCGGAATCCGGAATGTCCAGGTCGGGGCACCACATTCGTCCAAACTACCCAGTCTTTGGTCCGAAAAAGCAAATACATGGATAAAATGCAACAAAGGACACCAGTTCCAGTTGGATCCGGTCGGCTGTATTGCCGAATTGAGGGGGGTCTCTTGGCTTGGGGTGGCCGGAAAGTGCACAGGCCTAGGTGGGGAGCGGCAATTCCGGGGTTTGTGACACAAGCCGGCTGCCATGGGGGAGCATCCGAACGAATCTAAAATTACAATCCGAACCATTCACAGTGGGTTATTCCTCCCCACGGGGTTGCCCGGGAACGTGCATACATTTGAACATAAAACCATGAATGTTGTGGCGGGGCCTCTGGCAATTCCGAGTAGACTTTGGCAATCTCTCCAATTTAGGTGCAGATAACACAGGCCAGCAAACGCGGTCGCGCCACGACCAGAGTGTTTTATCACCACTTCGCAAAATATTACTTAATGCCCGCCAAACATATGGTTCAGGCTGATGCAGACCCTTGGGTAGAGCGGCCTTCAAACCTGGGCTTCTGTCCACTGGCTGGACCAGGCTATGATTCACCCATCACCTTAAGACATGAATTGAGCATTGATTCTATAGAAATCCATAGCTGGATGGTAAATTAATCTCTATAAATCAACCCTGAGCCCGACCACTGCCAAAGTTTGCGTCTTGTCTTCCAGTTGGCGCGCTTGACTCGGAAGTCTTTCTGCTGGGGAAAAAAAAGGAAAAAAAGAAAAAGAAAAAAAAAGAGGAGGAGGAGGAGGAGAGCGACGAACGAACAGTAAATAGTAGATTCTTACATGTGTCTCAATTCGACTGACTCTACCCATGTTGCACAGGACGGTCTTAGGCGTGTCGCGCGAAATTCTAGTCCTTGCTTCAATAGCTGTAACATGAGACACTGGGCTGACGTCTCGACTTCAGCTCAATCATTTCTTCAAGCTAGAAAACAGCTGCCTAAAACCCCGCCAACCCCACCCTCGTATTAAATACGATAAGCGCTGAGAGTTAGGTACACGCAGTCATATAGGATACACGTCCACGGCACTTGCTACTTATTTTATTTTTGGGAGAGTGGTTTGGTTCACATGAACTTATTCGTCTTGGATCATCTATCGAATCCAATTGTTACCTTCCTTTTCTAACGTTTCAGTGAAATCTCCGTTGACGGAACCCTATTATCACAATGTCCCATGCAGCGACCCCAGGCTTGGCTGATTCCACATTCAGCGCCTTCACCAAGGATCAGGGTGCAAACTATTCGCGGCATCGCCCTGACTACCATCCCATCTTGTACAAAACAGTCATTGATCATCACACATCCAGTGGCGGTCAGCTTGATACCATTCTCGACATTGGCTGTGGCCCAGGCACTACGTCTCGCGCTCTCGCACCGCATTTCGCCCATGCCATCGGCCTAGACCCCTCTGAAGGGATGATACAGCAAGCTCGCCTTCTCGGTGGCGCGTCAACTACCACTGAGCCAATCCGATTTGACGTTTCAACCGCTGAAGATCTGGGATGGAATTTGTCACCACCCATTGAAGATTCCAGCATCGACCTTATCACTGCTTCCACAGCCGCACACTGGTTCGATATGGAACGCTTCTGGCCACAGGCGGCACGCGTTTTAAGGCCAGGCGGTACCGTTGCCATATGGTCAGTAGGGTCTATTAAAATTCACCCCACTATGCCAAATGCCAACGCGATTCAAGAAGCATTAGACGACCTAGAGAAGCGTCATCTAGAACCATTCTTTCAGCCCGGGAGTTTGATGGTCCGAGATTTGTATCATAGCCTCATTCTTCCCTGGACGATGAGCGTACCGATGAGTGATTTTGATAAGACGAAGTTCTTTCGCAAGGAATGGGGGCCTGAGGAGAGCGATGAATTTTTTGTTGATGGTGGGCTCACTGTCGATCTGGAGATCATGGAGAAGATGCTTGGAACCACTAGCCCCGTTCAACGGTGGCGTAAGGCCCATCCAAGTGATGTTGGGACCGAAAGAGACGTCGCCCGGATGATGAAAACGGCAACCCAACGCCTGCTGCATGATGCGGGCGTGGAGAAAGGGAAAGAGATTGTCAAAGGCAGTTTGAGAGGAGTTTTGCTGGTGATTAAGAAGAATGCATCCATAGACTAAATGGTATTTACGTGGAACATACTACGATGAATGAAAAAGAAATTCCAGAATCACAGACTAAGCCCCAGCTGACAAATAAACTACAAGCCAAATCCAACCGCTTTGTTGAGATTATCGCACCACATAGTTATTATTTATGATAATTAAAAATATCAAGAACCTATTCAGGACCGCCTGCCCTGGCCATTTTAGCGAGTCGATGATCATTATAACACCAATTGTGATGACTCGGGTCCTAGTTATCACTAAGATCTGATTCTGATTCCTCGCCACTGTCTCGTGCTTCGGCACTTTCTTTTTCCTCTTCGGAGCCTTCTCCCAAGGGACTTTCACCAACATCCGGAAAGATCCTATCCCTGAAACCAACAAGAAACTGGATGACTTTCTCAACGTTCCCATTGTCATCGGCGTCTCCCCCGTAAATATTGATTTGTTCCCGCAGATATCTAGCAGAAATGTTGTTTTCAGATGCCCTCTCGAGAAGAAACCTCAAAAGCCCAAATGAGCCATATTGGATTGCAGACTCACATGCCCATTCTAGAGGTGATCTTGCCTGCTCTGCTTCTAAACTAGAGCCATGTTCTAAAAGCAAGGACAGGCGCTCCTCCACCTTTCGAATGTCATCATCCTCTATGCAGACGGTCTTGAAAACATGGCGAAAAAGGGCAGATATGAAGGATTGTTGCTCGCCTTCCTGAAGATCTTCATCTGAATACCAACCAGAGAATACGACGGGAGAATCAGCATCAGCGCCAGCCTCAAGCAAGATCCGCATGCAGTCAATATTCTCAGAAAATACTGCTGCAAAAAACAATGGGCTCCCACAACTTTCTACATCATATAGCGTGTCCCTCTCTCCATCTTCGTTTTCGTAATCTGTCATCGTATCCACATCCACACCACGTGTTATCAGCTCTCTCACTAACTCAGTTTGCTTCGATCCGGGTTGGTAGAGGCAATGATGAAGCACCGTCCACTGAAAAGAATCAGCCTGCCATAGCAGAGGATCAGCATCGTAATGAAGCAACACCGAGGCTATATCTAGATTTCGGTATTTGACCGCGTAGAAGAGAGCTGTTCCGTCTGTCGCCAGAGCATTGACGGGAACTCCCGCACTTACGAGTTTCTCAATGCAAGGAATCATGATTTCTGGACTTTGTTGTGTTTTGCAGGCGTAATGCAGGGCGGTGCAGCCGTCAGCATCTAAGTCAGTAACGTCAACATCGCGACGATGGAGGAAAAGAGCGACCATATCTGGCATCTCACTACCAGCAGCCAAATGTAAAGGCGTCTGTCCTTTCATGTTTTTGGCTCCTCCACCGACATCTAGTTCCAACAAATACTTCACGAGATTTGTTTTCCCATTTGAGGCAGCATAATGCAGCACGTTTGAGCCCATGTTGTCTGTTGCGGCGAGTTTAACGTTGGAGTGCTGAAGGATAAGTTGAAATTTTTCCAAATTTCCCTTCTCTGCAGCAAGATGCAATGCCATAGTGCCTTGTTTATTTGCTGCGTCAGCGACAACTTCAGGCCGCTCAAGCAAAGATTTGGCAAAATCGATATGTCCCGCCATGGCAGCAAAATGGAGAGCCGTCTGGCCCTTATCATCTGGGGTCGCAGCATTAAGCTCAGGCTGTTCCAATATACGTCGGAAAAGTGTGAGGTCTTCTATCTTGACTGCATGACGAAGCGCAGCTGCCGTTGTCAAGGGCTCTTTCAATTCAAGAAAAAGATTGATCAAATCGTCATGACCATTTTCTGCCGCAATAGGAAACGCGATCTGGTCCTTTGCAAGTAGATACGCTCCAGACTTGATTAACATGGCTGCGGCATCATTGACGCCGTTTTCATGAACTAAAGCTATGTGTAGGGCGTATGGAAAGGAAGGACAGTCTTCTTTACATTGGTAAACCTTTTTGCTAGAACAAAACAGTCGCGAGGGCGTATGGACATTGGCGTTGTGAGCGAGTAAAAACTCCACGATGTGACGATGTCCGTTTTGAATGGCAAGATGGAGCGGCGTGGCTATAAATCTCAGGCGACCGGGGATATCATATATGCTGTTGCAAAGGTCTTGTTCGGTCCTTGTGCCATTAATGTCCAAGCTAGCGCCGTACTTGTAGGCGACTTTCAATGTTTCCAAACGGCCCTGTTGGGCAGCCCATAAAACACAAGAGTCCAAAGGTGCATCATGGATGATATTGCGTTTATACAAAGTAGGGTTGAGAATATCATACAAATGATGATTCGTTCGCGCAAAGTTGGCATGAAACAGGGCGTACGAAGAAGGAAGCTTTCCCTTTGCTGGGTGCACGCCAAATGTCGACATATCTGCAATCAAGCAGATAACTTCCGTTGGAAGATTTTCAATTCTGGTCATGATGAAAGCTGAAAACCTAGGTCGCGCCTTTTTTTGACCGTCATTTGCTTGTGGTCGTAGTTGTGGCAGGGGAAATAAAATGAGCCAACTCGAAATAACTTCGGGTGCAACGCTGCTTTGCGGTATTGGCGATTAAAACCTGACAATCGGCTACGGAAGAATAAGAACCCGTTCATATTGCTCTAGATTACGGAGTACCCCTTAATTAATTGTATCCAAGCCTTTCCAGCCATTCAAATTTGGCTCCATCAGCTGAACGACTAGTGCCGCCCACCGGCTCCAATAGCGACAGCTTACCCCACGTACCATGTGGTCTAAAACTCTCAATATATCTAAAACTTAGCTCCTGGAGAGCACACATGGTCTCAGAGGGGCGTCAATATATCTATGAAACCATATCAGTGCTTTGTATACTCGAAAAATGCTGCTTCATCTCACGAGCACGCTTATATAAAAAGGACTGTTACCTACTGCAGATATCGATCGATTTCTAAATGTTTTACCCCGAAATGATATAATGAAATGTAAAACATTACTCTCAGCCCTCTAGAACGGATATGGTTTTTTGTTTTATTATGTTGCACGGTATTCATTATCAATGAGTGGGCTGCTTTCTTTGGGTCGGGGGGGGGGCTTTTCTTTCACGTTTCTACTATCATGGACGATGACTATGCTTCGCTTCATCACTGTGTTCTCGCCCCGGTATGTATTACTGAAGAAATGTGCAGTTTACATGATGGATTCTTTCCCCACTCGATGGTGAGCTATCATCCAACGCCCCATCCTCGTTTATCCAATGAAAACAATGTTTCCTTGCCGCCTGTGCGGCTATTTGCCAGCTTAGCTCTACAAAGTTTTAGATCAAGCAAACTAGTCGCAAGTCAAGAAGCTTCTCGACTTAAACAAATACCGACCCATCCTTTAATCCCTGGTAGCCATGAAAAATTAACTGCAGCAAGCCTCTTGTATTTGAAAAGAGTTCCTCTCAGAACTGGCGAAAATTTGTCTTCGTGAGAGGACACTGCTCCGGTCACACATGTTTTTGTGATTCTTGACGATACACGCATTCTATTTTTGTATCTTTATATGGCGCTCGTCGGTATATTCCAGGAATTCCAGGATGTGTCAGAAACCCCTACCAATTACGTTATTTGTCCACATCCCACTACATTCCCCAATTTGGCCGATATCGACTGACTCTCCTCTTTGAAACATTCCAAAGAAATTAAACCACGGCCCTTCCTCGGCCACCTAGTTGAGAAACACTTGATGATTACCCGAATTCCGAAAGGGCCACATAGATCCTAGCCACAATTCGCAACTTCCAATGGCCCCCCTCCGTCCTACCCAAGATTGATTCAAGCTCAAAAGAAAGAAAAACAAAGGCTCCGCGGCGCAAAAAGGATCACATACAATAAAGTCACATAACCATAATCATTGCCTCGTTATCCAGCCCGTATGATTCTGGCGTTATTAATATACTCCTTCGGTAATCTTACACATTTATACAGGTACGACGAACACCACAATTCATTCTGGGTCTAATGATGCAACAGTCTTAAATTTTACCCTGAAAATTAACTTGAAATTTCCCAGTGCTTACTATTCAGCATATCACATTCTTCTAGACCCCAACAATTTCAGTCTGTCCTAAAGTCAAGAATTTCGATGGGATTTCGGTGCTTGCACACACAAAGCTACCAGAAGTGTGTACCTTAGGCGCCCTAGACATTTAAGGAAGACACACCTCTTGAGTTACTTAGTGCCCAAGATCTGATTTCTGGCCCATCATGAACTTTGTATTACGAGAGGCAATACTTGCTTTTCATATACCCAAAACTTATTTTCTTTGATTAGTTCTGCTACGCATTTGTCCCATGTTTTTGAGTTGTTTACATTTTATTTATTTACACCTAACCCATACGTCCTTTTTCTTGCTTAATTTCATAGTGTTATTTTTCATGGCACTGAACTAATGATGTACCTTCTAGCAGGGCTCGGGGCTATCATTTAAACAGTAACGACAGAGAACTCAGTAAGAGGCTTTCTTCTAGCCGATGTTTGATTCAGATAATCCTCATGACTATTTCTGAACGAATCGGAGCCCCAAGAGTTCAGTGCAGTACTGCCTTCGCTTGAATAGATCCCATACTAGGGAAGAGAGAAGAAATTGCATCACGTTCTTCTACTATATTTCTTCAGAACCTAGGATTCTGACCCCACCGCACGAAGTGTAGTATTTGTGCCTTTGTATCCCATAAGCTATCACTAATATTTGATAGATGCGCAGGGAAAGCTAGATTACCTGGAAACTGTGGGAGATCGGGAAAATTGACGGTTATATTTTAGATTTAGCCACCAATGTAATTCGCCCCAGCCAGCTCCGGAGGCTACAATTTTTTCATTAACCCTCCCCTGTCCTAATTCAAACTCCGTAAAAGCACAAATGGCCAAAACCCACCCAATTAGGATATTTTAATGTTTCATTATGAATTTTACTTCAATGCTCAGCCAACAGCACAACGCAACGAATACACCCGGCTTGACCTCTCCCTCTCTATAAGACATGAGATAGCTCCTTCAATCCTAATATATCCGTGGCTTTAATACGAATTACGCATGAAGTAATCTAACTTTACTCACATGGTTGCTTTGAGAGGTGGAATAATGATTATCCCTGGCAGAGTTGAGTACATCTTCATATCAATCTAGATCAGGAACAGTTATGCGCCAAGTTGTGACATTTGTCTCAAACGTTATAAAATATATATAAGAACTCATCAAGAAATACCATTTATAGCACCATCGAGTATCATTCCAAAATCCTGGTTTCTAGTGCCATTAATAACGCTCGTCCTATTCCGTAAGTTTACCCAACCCCTCTTTTGTCCCCGCACCAACCTAGGGTCCCGTCACTCAATGAGGCAAGGGACAAAGGAAAATCTTCTCGAGCAATTTCAACTATGGTTTTTTGAGACGGGGGGTCAATTAGGCAGGTCGAAAATCTTGATTGTTCCAGACAGAAGGCGTGATGATTGGCGGAAAATAGCACAAGCTAATGCCAGCCCACGTGTGCTTCTCGACGCTTTTTCGCGCTGAGTAGGGGTATTATAACCGCCAATTAAGGTCTGTCGGAGACATGAGTAAATTCGGTGTTCGCGAAAATGGAGCCCGAGACAGCGTTGTGTGGATGCATTGCATGATACTCATGCACGAGATGCATTGGAGAAAATCACATAAATAGGACAGCAGCAGATAGTTTCCATGAAATATATTTCCATCTCTGTAGCTCTATCGATCCAAAAGATCCTTTCATAAAGCCTTGTATCAGCCATGAAATTCCAACTCGCCGCCTTGTCTGTCGCTCTCTTCGGTGGAGCACTGTCCTCACCAATTGGTCACGCCAACTCTCGGACTAATAAGCCGCCCTTCTTTCTTTTAACTGGAGACTCTACTGTTGCTGTCAATGGCGGCTGGGGAGATGGCTTTCTCGCCTACCTCGAAGACCCTGCGGGAGGACAAAATCATGGAAAGAGCGGCGCAACAACCGTCTCATTCCGCGCTCAAGGGCTCTGGGATGCAGTGATCAACGCGACGAAGGAGCACGCTGATGAGTATGAACCAGTTGTCACAATTCAATTCGGTCACAATGACCAAAAAGAAGCCAGTGGAATTTCAGTGGAACAATTCCAGGCAAATTTAGAGACATTGGCCAAGGAAGTCAGGACAGCAGGAGGCACTCCGGTAGGATTTGTCACCCGATTCAGGCTTCGCGCTCAGATATAAATTTAACATATACAAAGATTCTCATCACTTCCCTTACTCGCCGCACCTTTAGCAACGGATCAGTCGTTCAGAATCTGGAAGAGCAAAGGCTTCGGGCTATTGCAGCGGCAGAGGCTGTTGGTGCGCAATATCTAGACCTCAACCAGGCAAGCACAGACTATATCAATTCAATTGGACAGGAATATGCCGACTATTACAATCTGAGTGATGGGGATAGAACGCACCTGAATGAAGCGGGTCAAAAGGTGTTTGGGAGGATGGTCGTTGATCTGCTCCTAAGCAAAAGGGAAGACTTTACAAAGTTTTTCCAAGAAGCGGGGTTGCTGAGCGAGAAAATTTGGGCTGGGGAGTTTGCGACTGGGGACGAATAAATCATGGCAATCCTTATGTACACAACCCAAGGCCTGTCAAATGTGTAAATATCCAATGGTGAAGCGGCAGGACACATAGCAAAACAGAGCGATGAGGTAACAAGAACATACATATACATTGATCATTAGGTTTCAAACATAATCTTGAATTGAAGATGGCACGCCACAGCTATTATTAGTGCAATATTCCGACCAACAGCATGGCAATAGGTACGTAGGAAGACTCTCATGATCTCATGCGTGTAGATAACAAAGAAAATAATAAGGCAATCAAGCTAGCAAACCCTTGATTAATTACTAAAAAAGATTGATTCTCTATCTTCTAGGTATTTAATGGTCAGCTTGTGAGAATACGGGTTGATCTGTCCACAAACCTAATTGGGCGTCCATTCATTCCTTTATTTCCGGCAATCTTTCGATCCGTGTTTAATGCATTGGCCTGTTATCTAGCACAATCATTCTCAAAAATAAGAATGAACTCAATTCCGAGTTAATTCTGCATAAGCGAAGTTGCTCCGAACTGTTATTTGAATAACAAACACCACAGGGCGGCAGTGTGTGGTATGCTCATGTGGGGCCCATTGATGGCATGTGTGTCTAGTGGGAAACTGTTTCACCAATCACCAAATGATTGGCGATTGAGGGGGCTCTTGTCTCGATATTTCATTTCAGCCAGAATCCAGATTTAGCCTTGCTATTTGGGCGGTCCAGTTAATGTCTCAATAAGGGCAATATCAGTTGGCACGCTGGACCCTTTTTGGGGACGCCTCAATTGCTTACGTTGAGGCAAAGGGTAGTCATAAATTCACAGGAAAATGGATTTTTTTTAATTATAAAACAGAGCTTGTCCCATTCGTTGCTCAATTTCAAAGTCATTTTGTTTGCCTGATTCTATCACAGACACGTTCATTATTTTCTACTTCTTCCTTTTCTCTTAAGCCATGTCTCACCACTTGGTTCTTGCTGTGCTTCTGTGTTTCTTAACACTTGGACTTGCATGGCAAGCACCTTCGTATCAAGGCTACAAGCGACTGTGGTCGTCTAGCTTCCACGGCAATTCCGACAGCTCACCCGACGGTAATGCGTGGAGTATCATCACCGGTGATAATAATTACAATAATGAATACCAACGGTATACTTCAAGCAAGCGCAATCTCCGTTTAAGTGGCCTGGGCACCCTTCAGCTCATTCCTCAGAGAGATAACACGGTTCCTGGAGGTTGGACGTCCGCCCGGATCGAGAGTAAATATATCATCAATCCCTCAAAAGGTAAAATCACCAGAGTGGAGGCTTCTCTCCGGCTTGGTGGAAATTCGGCATCTCACAAACAGGGTATTTGGCCCGCGTTTTGGGCAATCGGATACTCTTACCGTCACGGAGCCAAATGGCCCGCATGTGGGGAACTTGATATTATGGAAAACATTAATGGGCAGGATGTTGGCTATGGTGTTGCACACTGCCATAAATCTCCCGGGGGCATCTGTAATGAATCTACCGGAATCGCCAATACGGCGCCTATTCGTGACAGCAGGTTTCATGTTTGGCGCGTGGAGTTCGACCGCAGGAGCTCTGATTTTAGGAGGCAGTCAGTTACATGGTATATGGATGGCAAAAAGTTCAACAGCATGTCTGGCTCACAGATTGGAAGCGCCAGTGTGTGGAAAACGCTTTGCGAAGATCCAATGTACCTCATTTTCAACGTTGCCATTGGTGGCATTTGGGTAAGTCCTCTTAGCAAAACTGCTACATGATGCAATTTTTATCCAAACGATTTTCTATGATGGTCGCTAATACGAGCGTATAGCCTGGAGCTCCGAACTCAAACACCCTGGGAGGGAGCGGCAGCATGATGGAAGTGGGCTATGTTGCCCATTATGTGTCGAATTAGGCTAGAGACGAAGCACATTCTTACCAGACCATGAAAAAGACAGTAGGTAATACTGTCAACACGCGGGCCAGTTCTGGCTAGTTTAGGAGAAGGCTTCTCCTTTGCAATATGTCTTACTTCATTCACTGTCGGGCATGCAACCACTCTTCAGTTAACAAATGAACCTAGAAACTTTTCTTTGCCTTAATCGACGGAGAAAGTTTCACTAGTTGGCCTGGGGAGTGCTGAAGACTGGGCGCTCTCTAGTTTGTCTGCTTCCCTACGTGGCTATCCTTCCCGCAGAAATTCCAGCGTCGAATACAGACACGAGCGTCAATGGGATTCGGCCAAAACTACTAATAGGAAAATGAGGATAATTATGGGGAAATGGTGCATCTAACAAAATTACCGAAACGTCACAATACACGGCGTGGTGTCCGATGTCCGAGAGCGGTCCTCCCTCGTCCGGTTAATGTACAAAAACAGCGGTTCCCTACTCGCAGATGCATAGATATGTGGTCAATTGGGGATCAAAAGCAGAGTGGGCACAAGAATGCTAAGAGCATGCGAAGATTACGGTCGTCTCACTCAAGCCCTGCTCTGTGGTGCTGATCTGGTAGGACTTAACATGTCCCCGAGTTCGGTTGTCAACCAAAATCCTGCTTGACCGTGTCTTGGCGTCCCGCGATCCGCATTAGCGCGAGAACTGGCAGCAGCCATTGAAAACAACATGAGAGCCATTGAGCCATTGGGTCGTCGATCAATCGAGTAGACTGCTCTTCATGTCTTTGGGACATAACCTCTACAATATAAATTGAGAGATTTGACATCGAAATTTTTAATCTTATTTTCGTTGTTGATGCTTTCAGCGATCCTACTGGCCCCATATTGCAAGCGAATCCGAGGCCATGGTCGCAAAAGGCGACCAAGTGTGCGGTTAATGCGGCTCTGACGTCAGATAATCATATGAGGACAACACGGGGCTTTTTGAGTGCTCATTGCCTTGATGAACCCAACAAATGATAATAAGTTCCTACAAAATGCACTACTACCCGGAACTAGTATTATGATTCTCTCTCTCTTGTTTTTCTTTCTGGTTTCCCTATAGGCCAATTCGTCCTCGCAAACGGGGGCATCTCTAGTCATAAGTATTTATTTTAATGATGATTGATGTTTTGGCAGATATACCCTGTTCATGGAGAAAAACAGGAAAAGTGATGGTTTGATGCACACGCACCGGTAAGGCTGATGCTTCTGCATGCACAATGTGCCATTGTGCCCCTCAAGCGTCAAATCTCAACCCTGGACGATTAATGATTTCCAAACTACCGTCGCAGTCGCAATCCGTTGACGTGTGAACCGGGCCATGCTCGGGCCAAGATGGCCTGCTCAATTCGTTTTCAACTGGGTGGCGGTCGTGCCTCATTTGTTGGTTCACTCACGTGCTGTGGGCCGATTGTACGGTTGGGCGGTGAGACAGCAAAGTGACATTGGATAGGACTCATCCCGGCCCAGGGCCCCATGGCAAACAAAGGCAAAACGAGTTATTGGAGTCCGCTATTGGAGGCTCTCGGACAAATGCATCGAGTTTAGGCCTTGTGGCTTTGGCTCGCCAATAATTGGCACTGCTTGGTATCCATCTGAAAAACTCTGTAGTGGCAATGGCGAGAGTGAGCTGCATTGTGGAGCCACGATTTGGATGAACGTCATTAGCGACACTAGGCCGGTTGTACCGACAGGCTTACTCCGTCCAAGCTCCGCCTAAACCTCTTGGTGTTACAACGCCATTCTTTTGAACCCGACTTCCCCCCATCCACCTTCGTCTTGTTTTTGAATGGCTTCCCTCGTTCCTGCGACAATCTGTGGTGGGCCTTGGGAATCATTGCCTGCATTCTACGGGTAGTATTGCCCCAACATCAGTCGCTTCTACCGCGCAATCACGCCCAGCCTTCGTTTACCTCTACTCCCGCCCGTTCTCCGACGTCATGAGTGACACGCTCGACAACTTCAGGCCTAGCAGTCCTGCTGGCAGTCAGCACAGCAAACGACAGGCCGAAATCCTCGACAGACACCTTCCCGATGGATACTCTGCCGATCCTGAAGTGAGCCTCCTCGGCCCAGGCCAAACTCTGGCCCCGTCCGCCTCCGGCCTCAGCCTCGACCAGACCTCGAACGCCGACCCCGTCGAGTCTTCTCTCAGACTTCAGGGAGGTGACATGCACCGCGACATTTTCAAAATCAAGGCTCGCGCCGGTTCCATGCGCCGATCGGCAACATTTTCTCATCATTCGCCGCCCCCCTTGAGCGACCATGGCGACATGTCATATCCTGAACAGCGCGAGCCGGGCGGCTTTCGACGGCATTATCTGCAGCGACGGGCCCGACAGAGACGTATGAGCGGCTATACAGTTGTTGCCAGGAATTTTGTCGACTTCCTCGATCTTTATGGCAGCTTCGCCGGTGAGGACCTTGAGGACACTGACAGTGAGGACGAATCTGCTGTTGATGACAGTCGAGATGTCGAGGCTGAACAACCACCCGAACTCAGGCCGCTCCTCGGCCGCAATAAGAGTACAAGGCGGGTGTTGAAGAGGGGCGATGCTTCTACGACCAAGACTTTTTTCACTCTAATCAAGGCCTTTATTGGAACCGGCATCATGTTTTTACCCAAAGCCTTTCGCAACGGAGGCATCCTCTTTTCATCCCTGACCCTAGTTATTCTTTCTCTAGTCAACTGCGGCTGCTTTCGCCTGCTTCTTGACTGCCGTGAGAGGTATGGTGGGGGCTATGGAGAGCTTGGCGCTTCCATTGTCGGCCCCCGATTCCGCAGTCTAATTCTGGCATCCATCGCCATTTCCCAGCTGGGATTCGTCTGCGCTGGTCTAATCTTCACGGCCGAGAACCTGTGGTCTTTTCTTGACGCCGTGACCAAGGGCAGGGATACCTTGGCCCTGGATGTGCCGGCCCTCATTGCCCTCCAGCTCATTCTCCTCATACCGCTAGCCCTGATCCGGAACATTTCCAAGTTGGGTCCTGTAGCTCTCCTGGCTGACGTCTTCATCTTGATTGGCCTCACATACATTTGGTACTACGATATTGCCTCGCTTGCTAGATTCGGAATGGAGCCTACGGTCAAATTGTTCAACCCCTCAGACTTTACGCTCACGATTGGCTCAGCCATTTTCACATTCGAGGGCATCGGGCTCATTTTGCCGATCCAATCAAGCATGAAAAGGCCAGAGCAGTTCAGCAACCTACTTTATTTGGTCATGTTTATCATTACCATCATCTTCACCTCCGTTGGAGCTTTGTGCTATGCCACTTTTGGTGAAAATACAAGGATTCAAATCATCTCCAACTATCCTCAGGACTCACCTCTTGTCAATGCAGTACAGTTCTTGTACTCACTAGCCGTTCTTGCAGGCAACCCAGTACAGCTATTCCCAGCCGTGCGTATCATTGAAACGTCTGTTTTTGGAGAGCAGGCGACGGGAAAGAAGAGCGCAGCCATAAAGTGGAAGAAAAATGCTCTCAGAACAGCCATCGTAGGGGTCTGCGTGGGGGTCAGCATGGTCGGAGCAAGTGACTTGGATAAATTCGTCGCATTGATTGGTAGTTTTGCGTGTGTACCTTTGGTTTACATCTATCCGGCATATCTGCATTACAAGGGGGTGGCGGAGAAACAATGGGTTAAGAACCTGGACATGGTTCTTATGATTGTTGGATTTATCGCCATGGTCTACACGACGGCAGTGACCGTGTTTCAGTGGATTGCGAAGGTGTAATCACAATCGCTGACCGCCATATGCACCATTGCCGTTTGAATAGGAGAAGGAAGCAATGTGGGATGCTTGGTTGTTTTGTTTGGTGCATGCTTGGGAGCATCGGCGATCATTAGGGGATTTTTTCGGGTCTTTTTTGTTCATCTGATCTGGTCCACGATGGGTCAAGGAGTATCTAATTAAAACAAACCGAGACCGGAACCTTGTGTAGAGGACGGCGGCATACGCCTTTGGGCCTAATGTGATTGCCACGTGGGAAAGGGGTCGTCAGGGTCCAGCCACTGGTGGGTAGATGCCCTTGCTGAGCCGAGTGAGCTGTATTTCCAGAGTTGAATTCCACCTGACTGGCCCTACGGAGACAGCTTGCAGATTTTGAAAGGTCATGTGAGAAAGGGAGGGCTGACGGGAAAGCAATTGTGGACCTGGAGGTGAGACTCCGTTGACCTCGGCCTGACCGATTTGTGCGGCGACAGGGTGTCCATTGGCAGATGAATGTATGTATAACTTGTGCAAACGAGCGCCAGTCAATTATGAATATCTGGTGCGCAACGGCACGTTAATTGAAGAGATTGAATGAATTACAAATGTTATTGTTTTGAAGAGAAATATGGGCATCTGCATAACAACCAGGCCTCACGGGCCAGGGCAGCATGTATCACAAGACTTGAAGAGACTGGCACCGTGGAGACTCTGTAATTCGGCTGACAATTTCTGCTGCTCACCTGAACATGCAAGGCACCCAAAATAAACACCAACCAAAAGAGATAACCGAAGACAGCAGTGGCCTAGTCGAGTTGTCAGAGCCAAGCCTGCATCGGCCGAAGCCGCAAGCCGAGGGGGCGGGCTCAGGCATGCTTCCAGGCTCTGGCCCAGACCATGCACCAGAAGGATAAAAAAAAATTAACAGAGATGGATGAACCATGACACCGTCTCCGGGATTTCCTATTTCGGACTAATCAAGGCACGTTGCCTTCTGGGTCCGGGCTTCGGCAGATACGGGGGAAGCTTGCTCCACAGGATGGTCGAAGAAAAAAAAGAAGCGTCGTGTCGTCCTTGCGCTTGTACGTGCGTACGTCCTGCATGCACGTACTAGGATTGTCTGATCTGCTGAGGAAGACAAGACACGCACACCTAAGCTTTTTTTTTTTTCCTCCGTCGACCCCGAAACCTGCGGGGGGCAAGCAGAAGCGGCGGCACCCCTGTTGTCATCCAATGTCATGTGGTCGTTTCGTCGCCCAACGACGCCCGGGGCCTGGACGGCTATGCCCCGACGTTGCCGATCGCTGCCAGAGGGACGCCAATCTCCCAGCGTGTCGGGAGCGATCAATGAAGAATGGTCATGTCCCCTGGCAGATGGCAAAGATGGCAATGTCGATGTTTTTTTCAACGTCATGTGTGACGCTTACAATAGAATCTCTGCTTAGTTTGGGGGTAGAAGCTAGGAGCATCACCCGGATTGATGATGGAGGTGATGGGCGGACTGAACCCATGTCCAGTGGTCCACGATTCAACGATAGGATGCCAACAGTCTCGGCTTGGGGTTGAGCGAAGGCAAAAATAACTGTATGGCAGCAACCGTTCCCGCCTTGCCAATCAAATCGGTCAATTCGTTGGCATCGCGGCTTGCCCGTCGAAACCCCACCATCAAGCACGTCAGGCACAGAGCAGCATTGCGGTTATAGCTATCCGGGATGTCTGCTTTCTACTAACATCTCATGATGGGCGTCGCATGTAACCGTCATCTCGACACACACACACGCAACTCTCTTTACCCCTCTTTAGATAATGGGTGGGCGACTTTGCCTCCCTCCCTCCCTCCGATACCCCCTCCCACGCACGTATTCCCGGTGGAAGTCTCCGATAGGGTAGGTGGAAATCAGAGATTGGCAATCGTAAATGGTAAATTGTAATTCTGTGGATGGACGCGGTCCGTCCCCCCTTCCTCCCCAAATCTCCCTAAGTGATCCGGGGCCCAACAAGAATTAAAAAAAAAAAAA
>NAGG01000862.1:0-23737 GCA_003031705.1 Calonectria naviculata | reverse complement strand
AGGATCTCGTAGTAGAAGACAGAGAAGTTCAGAGCAAGTCCCAGGCGGATGGGGTGGGTAGGAGTGAGCTCAGTCTGGGCGACATCGGTGGCGTTCTATGGTTGGATATTAGAGTCAGCGGGGTGGGCTCGAGGGGCCCGGATCGCACGGCATGTGACGGAGGGGATTTAGCCTCACCTTGTAAGCCTCGTGGGCAGCTGTGGCAGCGACCTTGCGCTTCTCGCCAGAAGCGAACTCGGCGAGGTAACGGTGGTAGTCACCCTTCCTATATGAGAAGTCAGGGAAAGGATTCTAGAAGCTTTGTTTGGGGTTCCTTTTTCTTCCGAGATGAAAGACATGAGGGGAATAGGTTGGCGGTTCGATGGTGAGGGAAAGGAAGTGCAATATGAATAAACAGAGGCTTATGCACACGATGCAAGCCGCCAAATGACGGCAAGACAGCACAGAAAACTAGGGATGGATGCACATACATCTTGTGGTAAAAGACCTTGGACTCGCCGGTAGCGGCGTTGGGGATAAGGGACTCATCAAGAACGTCGAGGACATCCTGGCAAACCTTCTCGAGCTCGAGCTCGATCTTGCTGCGGTACTCCTTGATGGTGGAAACGTGCTTGTCGGAGCCCTTGGACTCCTCCTTCTGCTCAATCGAGGAGATGATACGCCACGAGGCACGGCGGGTACCAACCACGTTCTTGTAGGCAACGCTGAGGAGGTTGCGCTCGTCGACAGTGAGCTCACCGCCGAGCTTGGCCACCTCCTTCATGTAAGTAACCATCTCATCGTAACGTTCGGCCTGCTCGCAAAGGCGGGCGAGGAAGGTCTTGCTGTAATTGCACGAGCACGAGGTCAGTCAACGGAACTGGTGAAATTTGTCGGTGGGGTGGAGTCATCCTGTCCACAACGACGGAAACGGGGGGATCGAGGTCGACGACGAGGATGCAGGCAGGCAGCAGAAAGTAGGACAAACCTTTCACGCTAAAGAGAGAAGAGGATTAGCATCTTGTCAACAAGCATGGTTGCACACGAAGATTGTTTCAGGCGTAACAGATGTTGTGGGAAAGGGGCGATAGGGAATGACGGTCAAGGCGTGCCCAGGCTTTGCCAGGGCCGTCAGCAGTGCCGATCAAGCCGGAACGATGCGCTGACGGACAGGCTCTCCAAGTTGTGGTATGGTGTTGAGCAGAGCATGCCAGGCGAGACTGGGTTGGGCTCAACACGAGGACACAAAACATGAAGAAACGAGGGGAAGAGATGGCGAGAAACAGACGACAAAAGAGGGGGTCCGGAAGTGGAGGGGATGGCGAGCTTACCTCGGTGGTCATGGTGAATGAGGTTGATGGAGTTGGTTGAGATAAAGAGGGAGAAGAGAGACGGATGTGAAAGAAAGAAGGAACGCGGAGAGATGGTGAGAGATGGGTTGAAGGTGAGAAAGGTGACGGTGGTTTCGAGGTTTGAGATTTGGGAGTTTGGGTTCTGGGGGGGGTGCGTAGTTAGAGAAGGGAGAGGGGGATGAATGGGGATGGGCTGCGAGAAGTGTGGGCGCCTGTACGGGCTTGTGGAGGTGGGACGCGGGTCAGGCGTTGGGAAAGGCGCTGTGCTGGTTGTTTATATTTTTGGCACCCGGTGAGGGACGTGCCAATTAGCCCCTCTTTTGCCCAGTGTTTACCCTCAGATCAATCACAATCACAGGGTCCAGCCGAGCCCGAGGGCGCCTCCCATCGCCAGCCAAGGGTGTTCTGTCTACTCGGGCGAGCTGGGAATTCGATCATTTTAAACTATGCGACACATGTGTTCCTTTCCGCGCAAAGCAGCCAAAGGTTTTATTGCAGAAGCGGCGGCCTATACCAGCCAAGCAGGGTTCTTGAGTGGCTGCTCCCATGAGTTCCCGCCCACGTTGACACGCGGTGAATAAAGGACATGCCATGGATGGCAGCTTGGGCTGTTGTGGCGGGGCGCCCTTTGCCAGTCACCGGTCGGCGGTACGGTGCGGCGGGCTCGGTACGGGTGCCATGGGCCGCTGCCAGCTTGCGAGATGGGTGTGCCCAGCTGCTAAATTATGTTCCAAGGGCCAGACAGCGGCCAGCTGGCGAGCAGTGTCAATCAACCATCAGGCCAAGAACAAGGCAGCCTTGTCAAGTGACGATAAGCCTCAAAAGGGAGAAGAGAGACGAGCAAAGCTGGTTGCTTTTGTTTTCTTTCTCATTTCGTCACCCTGAACCCCTCTTCTTCCCTCCCTCTCGTTCTGTTGCCATGCTGTCATGTCGTCACACACGCCCAATAACATGACATCTTTTTTCTTCTATCCTCTTCTCTCCCCCCTGCCCAGCCCGGCAGCCCAGGTTGGGAGGCGAAAAGAGGGGACGCCCCTTCGCTAAGAACCACCTAGCGCCGGTTTATGGTGCTTGGGTAGCCTGTACTCACAGCTGGGCCAGCTTGAAAAATTCTTGTTTGGATTCGTACCCAGTATCCTTCCAAATCCGCACGTCTATTCCATCAGATGAGCTGTACAGTTCAGAATTGGGCATGCAAGTCTGTTGCGACGGGCTCCTTTTTCTTTCTTTTTCTCCTTCTTCTTCTGTTGGGACCTGGGTTGCGCTTCACACACTCTTGACCTTTGCAGGGATGCCTTTTTTTTTCTTCCAAGCCTATCCCTCTTTGACTTCACCGAATGCTTTGTTTGGGCTTTGTGGCTCTCTAACTCACTTACATACATACGATCGCTTGAAGTCCCCAGGTCAGGCTTGGCGATGGATGATGCGGCCATTGTGCAGCCTTGCGTGGCCCTCTTCCCCCCCTCCCGACCAAAAAAAATTTGGATAAAAAATCAGCCTTGCGAAGGGCTGAGTATCGTAATTCACACAGACTGTACCACGCTCCTCTGACCGCGCCACACTCGACACCTCAGACACCTCTCTCAAAATTCGGTACTTGGAGTGAAGAACCCTCACGACGTGATACGTACCTTTTACTCACCTAAGATCTTTATCATAGTAGGTAGGTACACAGCAGGACCGCAAAACCTCCCGTTATTGGATATTATTAGTCGAAATATCAACCCTCCACCACAGCCTATGGCAGCCTCAATCTCGCGTCTTTAGACGGACGCCCGCATCCCCGGCAACCTTACAAGATGGCCTTGACCAACCAAGCCAAAACGGAGTGACTTGACTAGGGTTATGATATCCGCCGCTTTGATCACACCTCCCATTCTCCCATGCTTGGATGTACATCATGATTTGAAGATCTCCGCTCATTCCCGTAACTTTCATGAATCCCATGTGCCGTCGACTTGCGGTCATTATCTGCTCAAGCAACCTTTAGCCAGCGATTCAGGCGTACCACTCATGTAGTATTCTGAGGCACACGACCGCCAACAAGATTGCTCCATCTCAAGATCTGCCCATCCTCGCCCCATCCCTGCCTGTGCTTGTTTGTTGATACTGGTCGATTTTATTCCCACTTTCGCTCCCTCGCTCTCGTGTACTCATCACCCCCACAACGGGCCCCGTCGCTCTCCCATCATGGCCATTCCCTGCTATTAGCTGCGCTCGGCGGGCTGGACTCAGAAACCGCCAACCTGGATGCGGGAACTCCACGTTGGCAACATCCACCAAACAACCACTCTCAGCCTCCTCCTCGGGCCAGACTGCAGGCGCTCGTACATAGGGCATAAATCACTTGCAGCCGGTCAACCAGAGGATGGAGCACCGCCACACTCCCATATCTCACCATCGTCCGCCCTATCCTGCACTTTCCCCAAAGCTCCCATTTCATACCCTGCACACACCAGGGCGGAAAATGAAGTTTTTGCCCTCCGCTTACACTCCCTCCGGTCCTTGTGGCCCATGCGAACGGGGAGGCCGTTTCCTTGCGCGTTATATCTCCACAGCTCTTCTGCTGCCCTGCGAAGGCTACCCTACCCCCATGTTGGGCGCACCTGCAATCGCCCGGCCACGCGGTCCCCGTCCCAAAAAAGGCCCGCTGGTGAGGGCGAGAAACAAACCTGTTTCTTTCAACAACTTTGGGAGCGAAATAGGCGCGGCTCCTGCGCTTTGTTGCTCCCAACTTGACTGCGAGACCTGAATGTTCCTAGTGCTGTTGCCCTGTATTTCACCACTTGCTTGACGTACCGGTTACTTGGCAGGCAAGTTTCGTCCGGGCCCTGTACTCGATCTCATGACGTAAAAGCAGAACACGAGGAAACACGGGCCTGGGTAAGCAAATCCTCTCCCCGCTGCTCGGCCCAGCCCGGACGTGAATGCACCCGTGGGTGCCGATGTGCCAGGGTGGCAGGGGGAGGTAATATAATGGATGATGCGCGTGGCCGGTGTGTGAGTTGGCAATCAACCGCTCACATGTAACCGCATCCATGATGCCATCACCCACTCGTCACATCCCCCTTCATCTTCTAGTGCGTCAAATCCGAGCTACGGTCGGGTTGCACAACGAGCCCAGGCGATTTCCTTGGTTTTCGGACCTTTGCTTGTGAAACAACAGATTGGGTTGCCATTGCTAACCACTTGGTTCAGAAACGACCTGGTGACTCTTTGGACGTGGACCACATGGCCGGCCGCCCCCACCACCAGATCCTTATCTCGCTTGATGGGCGCTAAGCACCGACGACTCTGCAGTCTGGAACCCAAGGGTTGTCCATCCCGGCCTGTCTGTATCGGGTCAGGAGCAATTGTGAAGTTACATCCAAATATTCTCCGATTTTCTGCTGCCTCAGAGCCTTTGCCAACTATCTTTATCTAACCCAAAGGGTTCCCATACAAATTTCTCTATATCCTGCCCAGGCCAGATAACGATGATATATTCGACCTAATAAACTGAGACCCTTCACTGTTTTTAAAGCCTAAGTAACATGTTCTCGGCTCGGAATTGAAAAAAAAAGAAAGAAAAAAAAATCAAAATGAAAATGCAGCAATTTGCTATCTCATGCACTCCCTATGATAATTGATAATAATAGAAACGCCTCTCCAATATGCAAGAAAAACACCAACTCAAAGTTCATCTGATTCTGGGCCTTTGTATGGGTCTCGTCCCCAATTGGCAGGATCACCTCCGGGTACGCAAAGTCCGAGTCTCCAGAAATAGTCCCGATGGGCGAATAAGAGTTGCCATAATCTTAGAATTGGTGGGATCCCCTTCAGTTCCGCTTCTGGCAATCCACTAACATCAGATGTGAGTGGTTTGAAATGGAGCCAGCGGCGTAACTTTTCCAACAAACCCCAGCGGGTATCCGTTCCAGCGATGCAGTCAGGATCTTCGTCACCAACACACATGTATACATCATTTTCGGATGGCGACAATTCCTTCTTGGAAATGTATATCTCCCCAGCATGCGATCTGTAACCCCATTCCGTCATTGGGAGCAACGGCACAGGGTCACTTTGGTGAGTCACCCGTCGGTAGGTTCGTTCCTCGAGAGCCTGACGTCCATTCAAGTCAAACAGTTCGTCCACGAATCGAACGAACCCGTCGTTCCCAACCCGGGGTTCACCAAATGTTGTTACTACCACGTCCTGCCAGCCAAGTGAGACCTTGAGCTCGAGAGCTGCAAGGGCGGCAACGGCCCCGCCTAAGCTGTGTCCGATGAGTTGAATTGGGTATGCTGGATAATCCTCTTTCAGGTTCTGCAGGTCCGAGAGGATGGCGCGCCTTGCATTCTTCCAGGACCCTAGGAAACCCATGTGTACAGTGCAGTTTTTGCACTCATGCTCAGGCCTCTCTGGGGGTGTCTCTCCACCATTGTCCGGGGATGGGTACGGGACGTACTTTTGCGGAACAGTGCTGAGATCTATAATGGTATTGGTAAGGCTATAGGTACCGCGGAAGGCCACGATGATGGCAGGGCCACCAGTATCGTATGAGAGCTTGCTTCTGGAAGCTCGATTGTTTTGCGTACCATGATCGACAGCAATGAAACCACAGCTATCGCCTAATAGTACTCCAGTACTCCATGTGGTAACAAGTGACAGGCTCGAGAAGTCTTTGCAGCGAGAGACGCACTCAAAGGGCTTGCTGATGCCGGTGTTACCAAGGCAGTAAGTAACGTCAACGAGCCGAGCGAAGCGCTCAAGTGAGGCGAACAAGCCTGTCGAGATGGTTTCTGGCGCTGGTGTTGGTGGCGGATTTCCGGCAGCTTCCTTCAGCGCAAGGCCGGCCGCGCCGAGGACCAGCTGCGAGGCCCACAACTTTGTGAGAAGCAAGGATCGGAGTCGCATTCTGGCATATGAAGAGTCCTGCAAGGGATGCTGGAGTTGTTGGGGAGAAGGCAATCACGTAAGTCCTTGTTGATTATTGGAGCATTTCGCGAGGCGATTTGGCGAGGGTAATCTTCAGGGTGCGGTCAATTGAGGTGCCAGGGACCGGAATAGGGAGCAGCGAGTTGGTTTAACTGTCCCGCAGAGCTTCCACGGCGGCAAGCGTCACACAGCCTTGGGCGTCTGTGTGTGCGTGAGCAGGGCTGGCGCATGCAGTAAATCAGCTAGAACGCATGATGCAGCCCCTGTAGTGACGTTTTCTGTTCCTGTTTCTGTTGAGCGTCTGAGTGCCGGACGCCTTTGGTTGGAACAGGCTTATGCGAAATGAGTGGCCAAGCCCCAAGACCTCAACGAGTCGCGAAGACAGGTCTCGTGAGTCTCAGTGTCATATGGCGACGGCGAATTGTGGAGGAAATGAAGCTGGGTGGAGGGTCAGCCAGGTCGTGCCGCCTTATGAGTGGCTGCTCTGCGCTACCCCAGATTCTCTAGTGCCGGCCCTTTGAGGCACCTGCATCTGGCACTCCGCCTTTGAACCCCAGGTCTCCCAGGTACCTAAATCGGGAAGTGTCACGCTTCACAGGGTCAACCATTAGATGTAGTCATATGGGTTCAAATTATAAAACCAAAGCCATTTAATTAGGCATTTTCTTTCTCAAGCTCATTTCCTACGAAAATCGTCTGTAATTCGCAATTCTCGGTCACCTGCGATATGCACACATTCTTATTAGAGAATGCGCCCCATTTTGATGCCCGCGATGACCATAAAATGAGTACACTTAGAGTAAGCAAATGCGGTATCCCAGCCTGAATCAATACGCCATTGATCTCTAAACCATATCATTCCCGTCTCAAACCTTGCTAGGAGGAGATCGGATCGGACTCAGGCTCACAAAGGGCTTTTTGTAATCCGTCGAGTTGGTGGAGCAACTGCCACCTGACTCAGGACACTTGAGAAAGATGTGGGCGCTGCCAGCAACTTCATATTGCGATGACCTACAAGCATGCACAGTGAGTGTCCGCACGACGCTGCCACGTGAGGGCGTGTTGAAACATCAATACTCACCCATCATCTCCCTTGCACACGTCCTCAATCATGGTCACGTAATCAAGCTCTTCTTGCCACATGAAGTCGATGTCGGAGTGTTCGCAGTGGTACCGTGGAATACTGTTATTGGATACAGTCTTGGTCGACTCGTTGAACGCACAAGGTGTTGTAATATTGGTTTTCACATCCTTAAACGTAAATGTGAATGACGTCAGGTTTTCCCCGCCCTCTGCCGAGTCGGCCTTGAAGTTTAGGATGTGGAATTCCTCCGGGAGGATGCAGTCACTGGAGGAGTCTGCGCCGGCGACAGCAAGTTTGTTAGGAACCGAATAGAGGCGGAGAGACAAACCCGACGATAGTATCGACAGGAGAAGAAGATCGACGACGCGCATCGTGAGTATACGTGTATGCTTATAAAATGCGGTAATCTAATGAATATATGGAGATATGAGGCGATAAAGACCGAAGCGTAATTAGAATGACCGATCTGCAACCGAACAAATACGAGACAAGACACCAGCTAGTTATAAGCTTGCAGGAGTCTGGGACTGTACAACGCACAACTGCAATGGTTCCTGGTTCATGGCCGACGCCCGGATAGGGGACACCTCCCATGCTCAAAAAGAGGGTAAAAATTGGGTCACAGTATTCCACTATTGTCTGGTGTTTCGCAGATCGTGATGCAATGAGCAACGCGGGAGGACAACCCGGTCCGCTCGACGTTTTTTGGATGAAACGGGGCATGGATGAGGGGTCTGAATCAAGCAACAATTAACATGCACCGATTGCATTGATCTGCTGAGGTAGACGGGAGAAACGGCATCTGGTTGGGCAAGTTTTCAAGATGAAACGGCGCATAAAAAGCTGCGGCCTTTTTTCTCCGTTCCCCTTCCTTCGCCCTATTCCAGCTGCTAGCACCGTCCGTTTTCGGTAGCAGTTCTGTGTTTCATCTTGTGTTCCGCTGAGGCGAAGTGCAACGCAAGCATTTGTTTCCATGGCCGAAATTAATGAGCGCATTGCCACTTCGAAGAAAGGGTGAGGCCTCATTGACACACAATCACGAGGGTAACTTATCAATATGACCTATCAGGTTGCATGGAAGCAAGACAGCGCTTGCAGGCTTGACTAGTCAGCAATGTGTTTCAATTGAAGCACACCGGGATAACAGATATTTCCGTGTTCAGTTGGCGAAACAACAACAACAACAACAACAATAATAATAATAATAATAGAAATCAGGCGAGCTGACAAGTTCAAATTTCATTTGACACAGACACGCACTTCATCCTCGTACTCTGTTGGTGTTTTGAGATCCAGAGCAGGTAACTAGACGCTATCAAAATTATGTCGCCCCATCACCAAAATAATATTGAAATTGGGATTCAAAAATCCCATCTGCTTCAAATCAAATTTCTTACGCTTTGAACTCCAAGCGATATCATCAGTTCATACTGGAATCCAATGCATCTTGTTATGCGTGCCTGTTGGGCAGACTGGCGCCCTGATAGTCGAGCTACTCAGCAACCAATCGTCAGTTTCCGCCAAAATGGGGCGCCCTCGCTTGTCACCCACCGTGCCCCTCCAAGTTTAGCCCTGTGCACGTGACACACACACAGCCAATTTTCCAAAGTTGCATCTCTCTCCACCGAAAATTCGCGAACTCCGGTGAACTTCTTTTTCGACATCACCGATCCTCCGACTAACCACAGCAAAAATGGCCGCTGAAGCCCCCGCTCGATCTGGTCTGGCCGTCGGCCTCAACAAGGGCCACGTACGTCTCCCTCATGTCGCAGTCTCACCTCGTGGAGGATCTCTGCTCCGCTGTCCCTCTTTCCACGGGGTAGTTGCTTTTGCAGACGATGGACGCTGACATTTTCGCCTTTTTGCGATTTAGAAAACCACCGCCCGCGTTGTCAAGCCCCGTGTTTCCCGCACCAAGGGCCACCTGAGCAAGCGCACCGCTTTCGTCCGTGAGGTCGTCAAGGAGGTTGCTGGGTAAGTTTTGCACATTTTCGAATCACGGTGGCAGTCAGTCTATATCGAGTGATGCGATGGGTTGCAATGGGCAATGGTGCTCGGCGCAGAGAATTCTGTATGGCTATTGGAAACGATTCGATCCAAACATCACATACTCTCGACTTGAACTGCCACTCTCGATCTGAAAATTTTTTGCCTTGGACAATTAGCTAACGAGTCCTCTCAGTCTTGCCCCCTACGAGCGCCGAGTTATCGAGTTGCTCCGCAACAGCAAGGACAAGCGTGCCCGTAAGCTCGCCAAGAAGCGCGTATGTCAAGCAACACCTCTCGTCCACCCAAACATTGAACTAACATGGTTGAAACAGCTTGGTACCTTCGGCCGTGCCAAGAAGAAGGTCGATGAGCTCCAGCGCGTCATCGCCGATGCTCGTCGTGCTCACTAAACAGTCCTTTGACTTTTTGGGAATCTGGCAAATGGGGTTAGCATGGATTGGCGCGGTTACGATTTGATCGTTATACAAAAGTACGGCTTTGATGCTCTGCAGCAAGGATAGGTTGCGGCTCACCGAATACCAAATACTCTTAAGACAATGGCTTGACGACTTTCAATTGTGCTTCCCAACGGGTACGCCGGTGACAAGCGGGTTAGACGCCCAGTATCTCAAGCCACCTCAAATCTTTGGCTCTGTGAAAAGTGTACAAACGCCGTCTATTCCCTACATATAAAAAAAATAAAAAAGACTACGGCGTCGTCGTTTGAATATGTACAATGACCCCAATAGCTAACGCCATACGTCCATAATTCAATATGCAAGTCATGTGTGATCATTCCGGTATCCTTCCATGATAGCTTCTCCATCCTACTTCTTGCCTAATTTGAGCCATTTGGGCATCTTTTTGGCAATCTTGTCTCCAGTTCCCTCACCCTGGTCAGGTTTCTGAAGTTTGGGCAGAGCCGAGCTATCTTCCTTGTCATTTGACGCCACTGGTAGTTCGGGAATCTTGACTTGTTGTCCCTGTTGCGCAATGTTCGATTTCAGAAAGGGTTGTTTCCGTACTGCTGGGGAAACACCATCATCCCATACCAAGTTAACAAGGATACGTCCAGAAAACTTGTACGTCTTGATGAGGTTGTTTGAGGGCTTCTCGTCATCCTTGATGACTATTTTACTTCCTGGAAGAACTAGGTGGAAAGGTTCCCCATCATATGCCATGACGTGCCTCACCGCGTCATAAAGGAAGCGGCCTGTATCAGCTGGTCCAACCTGCCAGTCGCTGCTGGTGTTATCCGGGAAACGAACCTTGACCAGGACAGATTTGATGGCTGCTAACTTGGCGGCTTCCGCGGCGGCTCTCTCTTCGAGCTCTCGATCTGAGGGAAGCCGCCTGTTTCTGGAACTTTCCTGTAGGCGAGCCTGGTGGATCTGTGCATGGGCAACGGTGGGCGTGTAATCGGCCTCGTTGACTTCAGCGAGCGCAGCGGCAGGTGTAGTGCCACTAGGAGCGAGGAACACACTGACGGGTTCAAGGTTATTCTCCGGCCTGGCATTGTCCACTTCCATCGCGTCTTCCTTGGCAAGTTGAATGTTGTCCGCAGTTGGCAGCTCTTCTTGTTTGCTGGGTGGTTGGTCCATGGCTGTGACAGGTTTTGCCTCCGTCATAGGTGTATCAGGGGTATCAGGTGTATCTTGAACGGGGTTTGTCGTTTCTTGGGCTAGTTCTCCCACGTCAGTGGCTTTCTCTTCAGTCCTCCTTTCTTCATTCTCCTCTTCCTTGAAGAATTGGCTTATTTCTTGCATGGCATCGAACAGAGTTTGATCTGTTTTGCGGTACGACATCCTGATCAAAACGCTTCCAGAGTTGTATCCCAGCTGCGATAGGGTGCGTTGGAAGTCAGCAAAGGAGGCCATCTCCCGACCCATAATATTTAACACGGGAATTTCATAGAAAAGCTGGCCACCGCCGCTAGCAGTGCCGCTGGCAGTCTGGGCAACACCGCGAGCTGTAATGTTGATGTTTCTTCCATCGCTCGCCTTTCCACTTTCAAACTGCCGCAAGATTTGCCATAGTGTCAAGTTGCTCGGAAATTTCTGGACCAGACGGCCACCCGGGATTTCGCGACCCTCTGGGGGTGGGACCTGGAGGCCGACTTGGACAGCAGACGGTGTATTTGACTTTTGTACGAGCTCGAGTTTCGCGCCGGGGATAAGACCAGAGGTCCGAAAGGGAACGGAGAGATCAACTTGCTTCTGCCGATGCCTATGACGTTGTGTGTGAGCAGAAGCCTGCGCGAGGCGGGGCGGAGCACCTACTTGACGAGGTATCTATCACTCGACAGGTTCAGTTTCTTGCAAGCCTCTTCGAGAACATCAGTGAGGTATGTTCCAGGAGTGACCTTGACAGTCGCTCGGCGTAGGTCGGTGGCTATCACCACAACGTGGGAAGCCATGATGTGAATGGAGACGAGCCGGGGAAGCTAGTACGCGGGGAGCTGTGGCTGGGTGGGATGGGCGAGATGCGGGGAGTCTCGACGGAAAGCTGTCGCGACGCCAGGAGATGGGGTTAAAAAGAAAGTTTGTGGTTCGAGGACGCAAATGAACACTAATCGCACGTGCTTTGCACTTTAAGTGACAAACGGCCAAAGGCGCAGCTTGATGGGTTGCCTAAGATCTCTTGACATCTGTCATGGCCTCGCCTTGGTGGGGGATTATGTCAGCACCGTAGCTTCTAGTGCGAGCCAAGATATGTACCTACCCTATACTAATCGCGTCTATTTCACAAATTCAAGAATGGTTAACGTTTATACTTGGTACCATGTGCTTTTATATATGAGGATTGGATTGCACTGTAGGGTGAGACGAATTTAATAAAGTTGGGTCTAACCTTAATCAATTGAAAAATACATTTGTTGCAACGCTTGGGGGATATCCTGTGGAGTTCATTTGTGGTCTTACATACCAGATAGGTGATTTCAACATAGTGTTGATTCAAGTCATCCTAATTTTACCACAAAAATAAAGCGATTCAAACAGTCATAATCGCTATTTACGCTACTATGATTCATTTTGAAAGCAGGAAGCACCTAACTCCTGGCTGACCCTCTCTGGCTATTATACCATCCGCAAAGCATTCTCATCCCATGCTATATAAGCAAGCCATCATGGTGACAAGGGCGCTTGATCAGGCGCCGGACTCACCAAAACACCTCCGGTACAAATAGGCACTGTCTGACTTAAACCAATTCCCATGTCCAATGTCAGATTTATTCATCCGAACCACCACATCTCAAAGCGAACCCCTCCCTTACACCCCCCCAGTGGGCTCGCATCAACGAAATAAGTTACGCAGTCCCTGACCTATCCCTTCTTTTCCATTTCTGCCAGCTCTTCTCCATCGACGGCCTTGGCCTTTTCCTTCGTCAGTGACGCGAGGACCCGTGATCTCTTTCCCACCGTAGAATGACAGCGACTTATCGGAGCTGAGAGAGGAACTTTGCCGAGGGCTCTCGCCGACTGATGTAAGTGAGATGGTAGTCTCTTTGTCCATAATAGATTTTTGGGAGTGGGCAATACTGGCCAAGTGAGAGGTTTCAGCAGTCCTGGATTCTTGCGCACCGCAAAACTCGAGTTCTTCAGCATTTTCAACTCGTTCATCCAATTTGATTACCGCCCCACGAGTTCTAGGACGTTTCGAGAGTCTCCCAGTGCCGGAATATATGCTCGCACCACAGTCAGGCATGTTGTCGCTTGATTTACTGGACCGTCGCATGGCCCCATCACAAATTTGTGACCCCTCAGCCCCTTGGTACCTCTGGGCGTTGTGATTCTGTTTCTTTGCGAAGGAGCCAGTGATTCCAGCTACGCTAAGCTTTCTCATCATCGTAGAGGCTGAGTTACGAACCATGTGTTCGCTTCGTGACCTTAGTGCCATCCCAGGGAACGGTAGAATATCTCGGCTCCACACATCCATCAAGAGTGTCTCTAGGCGTGACCTTTCACTCAGAGGTGGCGCCAACACCGGAATTCGCGCATTAGTTGTTAGAGGAGACTGAGAGCGGTTGATTCTTGTTGGAAACTGGGTATGACTTGGAGTTACCGTTGTGTTTTTTAAAATAACCTGACACAGAGGGGATTTTGACCCAACTGTCGTGGTACGGTGAATGGATATTTTTCGAGCCACGGTACCTAATTAATTAGCAAGACATCTTAAACTAACGTGAAGTCAATCACAAACCTGGCCTCCCAAAAATGGTACCCAAACTCTTCAAATTCATCGATAAAGTGCTATAAATGTTGATGTCTGGTGTAGCCTGTTCCTGGCTGTTTGACGGAGATAGTCTTGCTCTCCATTCGAACTCTTCTTTGGATGAACAAGCCGTCATGATCAGCTCGTATAGTTGGTGATCACTTTCAAACACAAGTTTCCAAGAAAACGGGGCCGTATGGCACTGCAGACCTATGCGGAAGACAAGTTAGTAGAAACAAGTGTGATTGATGAAATAAGCTTACCTTGACCGTTATCGACATCTTCAACTTTGGCCGTGCTTACATTGATACAGGCTTGGATTGTATATATTGGGTCAATCTTGCCCGCCGATGCCAGACAGAGAACGCCACGATACAGCAAGCAGACCATGTACTGTCCCTCAATTCCATCCTTAGCCTGCCAACATATATGAAGCGCTCCGCAGAGTTGAATGTATCCAAAGGATCGGATGTGGTTCTTTGATGCGGCGTCAAGTTTCTTTTTGAGAATTTAGGTACTGTCTAGAATGATACCTTTGGGAGCCACTTACTCGCCCAGGAAAAACTAATCTATCCTGTAAAAGCCATGTTTTTTCTAGCGTGGCCTTCATGTGGTTGTCATTAGTTGCTCGATTAATCTCAGCTGTGGCTTCTCGAAGTCTCATAAGCGCGGTTTCGACCTCCATGTGAGAATTGGGACAGTCGTATACAGGTGTGCACTTTAGAAGCTCTGCGAATAGTAACGGGTATTTACAAACTCGTTGAATCGGCTACAACATGATTTGTTAGCCTACTCTCTCTCGTGAGATAGAAGGTGACGACAAACTTTGACAAGCAAATCCCCAATTGTCAGAGATTTCTTGGACGTGCCATCATTTATCTTGGTGGAGCCTAATGTTGAGGCCAGAGCCTCCAGTCCTTTTTGATATGTTTCCCATTGAGGCATGATCTGATGGGCTGACGCGACATCCTTTATCATCATCTCATATTTTGCTCCATATTCCTTATATATGAAGAACCGGTTCATCTGGCATTTGTCAGCGGCATGCATTGGTTAAACGGAAAAAATTTCCAAGAGAAGTTCGGCTGCATGGGTAAGGGCATACTTTCTTACTAAATAATTTAGCCACCTCAGCAGCCACTTGGGGATCTGCTACCATCCCGGGAATATTTTGAAGCCAAGTATCGTTTGTTTTGTACTCGACGACTGCATCAAGGCTCCACCATCTACGGTGACTAGATTCATGAATTTTTGGCTTTTCGTGGGGAAATGAGAGGTCTATCTGAGTATACTCGGAGTGTGGAATGACGCGGTGAAGATCCCCCAAGATTTCTTCGTGGAGTTCCACGATTTCCGTCAAGTTCCGATTGATCGAGGATCGTAGACTCATAGGTAAAGTGGGAAGTGAAACAAGAATTGTAACGTAGACCTGGATGAAGGTTAGGTAATTGCAATATTTTGAACCGCATGGATCACTTACGTTCATGAGGAAACGAACATCACCAATGTAGCTCTCTTCCGTGTTGATGAGCTCTTCTAGAATTTGCCGTCGTTTTAATGAGCGTTGCGTGGTCGCTGCGTCGACGGGTACTGGCCGTTCTATGACAGCGCTGTCTTCCGAGAATCTAGGATCATACATAGAAGCCTGGCTGCTAGGATCGGTCTGCGATGGCCAGGGCGAGTGAGTAATATTCCTCCGGGACCGAGTCATTGCACTAGCACTTGCGAGACTGATACTAGCACTTTGAACAGCAGAGACGAAACCAAATGACGAACCCGAAGCTGAATTTCGATATCGGAATCGTTGGCGTAGACTTGTGCGACCCGCACCTTCGGAGGCGAGGTGCTGCCATGACAAATTATCCCCATTGGCATCCCATACTGGAGGTCTGTGAGTTGCTCGACGATGCAACGACCTCATCCATTTTTGAAAGGGCTTTTTGTGACCTGGAGTTGGGCTCTGGCAACGCGTTAGGCGAGGGTGATTAAAGTAGTCGATGGGAATCTGGGGAAATGGAATCGTCGAATCTCTTGAATCGGGCAGCTTCTCTTGAAGCATGTCAGAGCGCTCAATACTTCCTAGGGCTGTGACGGCTTCGTTAAACTTGGTATGGTGGTCAGTCAGCTCAGCGGAACCTTCAATGTGATGACTGGGCGCTTCAGCTTTATTGGCGCTTGCTTCTCGATGGGGTTCCTGAAGGGCTCCAATCCAGCTTGAGTTTGGCAAACTATGGATTGAACCGGCGTGGGTGTGAATGAAAGACAGAGATGGTGGGTCTGCAACCGCCATCTTGAGGGCCAGTTTGGGGGGTGAGTTCCAAGAAAGACTTTTCAAAATTAGTTCCAAGACATCCGTTACGGAGCAAAATGCTATGATTTGAACAAGAGCGAGGACTCAAAGCATGATGACGACGATGGGTATATGGTAGAAGAGAACACGAGAAGCGGAAACCGAAGTCAACGACAAAGAATGGGAAGTGGCTGGGGCTAGTGAAGCAAAATATTCAAAGTAACGGGGTCCTCAATGACGTGAAGAATACAAATATTGTAATTCGGCCGGTACTTTTGCAGGCCCTTCCCAAAACAGTCTCGGGGAGAGTCGAGAGAAGACCGCGGGAGCAGCTTTAGGGGTGCCCTTGCCCGAGGACGGGATCTAATCGAGACCTTCAACTGCCTTGTTAGTCTTGGACAATCAGGACTCATGGCAGCCATTTGGAAATCCAAGATAGGGCCTCCAAACTTCTGCAACATCGGCGACGCAGAGCCGAGGTAATGCAGCATGGGGTCCGCAGCACTTGGTATTCTTTTCGACGGCCTTGCAGCAAAAAATCATGAAAGAGTTCTGTAAGCCCAGGGGATAGGGGGCATAAGATGAACAGAACATGGCAAGACCTCGAGGGAGGAGGTAGATAAGAAAAGCGACGTTGCAGAACATGTCATTTTGAGGCATGTCGCGTTCGTGGCCGCATGGGGCTTTTTATTTTATTATTTTTATTATTGTTATTTTTTTTAGAGTTGCACGCCTGGTATTTCGGATCGGGATATGGAATATGATCTCGATAACCTCATGGCTTGCCGTAGCTTTGCTATGTATGGACTGGGATTGGAGTGTGGTTAGGCTAGGGTGACCCTCAAGGCCATGCTTAAGCTTCTAGTCGGCATTGCAGAACCTGGAGACCATGCCCGAAACGTTACAAGGATTGGATACAGGAGGGGAAGAGAAGGATTGTTTAAATGAGCAGGTTGATTGAGGTTCGGAAACACTTGGCTAGATGGAGACGGTGTGATGAGTTGTCGAGACATGCTTGAGAGCCACCTGAATGTCTCGCGTGTTGTCTTTTTTTGTTTCATGTTTTGCATAAGCTTGAATTGAGATGCAGTGCCAGGGGATCCAGATACACAGGTGATAAATGATCAAATGGGTGACGTATAACTGTGCAACCAGAGCGTGTTGAAAACAAGAGTGGCGAGCGGTTTGGTTGAGGTGGCAGGATGTGTTACCTTCTGGGTTGGTGTGATTGGTTGTGTCAGTTAGGTACCAGTGGTGCCAGCCAGTGGGAAGAAAATGTAATGATCAGGATAGGTAATCTGGGCACACCAAAGTACCAAGAATTTACGACAGTAAGCTTGAGTGAAAACGGGGCGCAGAGGGGGAATACAGTCGGTGGTCGAAGCGTCTCGCAAGTCTTGACATTGCTCTTGGCAGAGTGAGTGGGTTGGACACCACCCGTGTCCGCCCCGGCGAATTCGGCACGTCCTGGTCTCGGCGCCCCAGAAGCGCCCCAGAAGCGCCTCGACGAATGGCTGGAGAGCGCTGGTCACTTGCGTCAGACCCCATTTGGAATACTTGGATCGTCTCTGCCCTAGCACACATCTTGGCTTCTGGTGCTTGTGTGGTGTGCCTGGGGTGTCTGTGCCTGCCATGTCTCTGGCCATGATCAACGGAAATGATTCCGGCGTTTGCTTTGGGCCTGGGTAGGACGGCGTTTGAGGCCATCTGTCCAATCTAAGCCAGCCTTCGATCAGCTACCCAGTCTGGATCTGTGATCCGTAATAGCCATTGCCTAGTGGGTCCGAGGTCGGCCATTCCGGCATCTCCAACTTGGCAATGGCAGTGCTGGGGAAGTGGTCTAAACAGGCAACAAGTGGAGGGGACCCCGAGGTGGGTGGAGGGGCAGGCAGGCGCTCCTTGGCAGGGCTCACAGAGGTTCCAGAGCCCCAGTCGCCCCAAGGTGGCGCTCGGCCAGTGCGTTTCAGTGGATGTCAGCAGGGCGGACCGTGGCCATGACACAGTGACACAGCGTCCTCCAGGCGGCAGACCCCTTACCCAGAAGGTCTGCATGCTAGAACCTAGATAGCGCAGGGCATGGGCTAGCACTAAACGGGATCCGGGGCCGACGAGCCAGGAAAACGAACACGTTGGACTTTTTAACAACTGAGGCTCGCGATCTACCACCAGACTTAAATCAGATTCCCATTGTCGCCTGCCACGTGCGTGGGTCCCTTCTTGTCCAGTCGCCTCCGTGACAAATCCAGCCGTTGCCTTCTTGTGTGCCATGACAGGCTGCTGATTCAAACCTCACCCTCTTTATTCTCTTCTGGCATTGGCCTCGTGTCCTTCTCTTCTATTTTTCTTCCTCCCTGTTGCGATCCCCTGGTACCTGCGTTTGCACCGTCCCCTGCCTTGGCTTAAGTGGTCGCCGCGACATTCCTCGACTCTCTGCCGACGTCCCGCCTCAACAGCCCGCCGTACGCGCGCTGCGCAAGAGTGGCTATGGAGGACGCTTTTGCCAAACCCGCCCAGCGGGTTCTCGCCGACTTCAATGTCGACCCTGTCTCTGGCCTAAGCGACGCGCAGGTCACTGAATTGCGCAACAAGCATGGCCGCAATGGTATGCTAACCCCCGCGACAACCCCTCGACCATGCCCCAAACATCCCACACTGACCTGGCTGTAGCTATCCCGGAAGAACCCCCAACTCCCCTGTGGGAGCTTGTTCTCGAACAGTTCAAAGACCAACTGGTTATTATCCTTCTCGGTTCTGCCGCTGTCTCCTTTGTGCTGGCTCTTTTCGATCAAGAGGAGGGCTGGAGCGCATTTGTTGATCCCGCGGTTGTGAGTCCACCTCGCACAAACCTTCCCCCCCCCTCATCCTGCGACAAATGGGCACTAACCAAGTATGTTTAATGCAGATCCTTACAATTCTCATTCTCAATGGCGTCGTCGGAGTTTCCCAAGAGAGCAGCGCTGAAAAGGCCATTGCTGCTCTGCAAGAATATTCAGCCAACGAAGCCAATGTGGTACGAAACAACGGACATGTTTCGCGAGTCAAGGCCGAAGAACTTGTCCCCGGCGACATTGTCACTGTTTCTATTGGTGATCGTATCCCCGCCGACTGCCGACTGATTTCCATCGAAAGCAACAGTTTCGCCGTCGACCAAGCCGTCCTCACGGGAGAGAGCGAGAGTGTTGGTAAGGATGCCTCAGCCGTCATCAACGATAGCAAGGCTGTACTTCAGGACCAAACCAACATGTTGTTCTCCGGTACAACTGTTGTCACTGGGCGTGCTAGGGCTGTCGTCGTCTTGACTGGATCCAACACTGCCATTGGTGATATTCATGAGAGCATCACGGCCCAGATCTCCGAGCCTACCCCTCTCAAGCAGAAGCTCAACGATTTTGGTGATAGTCTAGCCAAGGTCATTACTGTTATCTGTATTTTGGTCTGGCTTATTAACATTCCCAACTTCAACGACCCCAGCCATGGCAGCTGGACCAAGGGTGCCATCTACTACCTTAAGATTGCTGTGTCTCTCGGTGTCGCCGCCATCCCCGAAGGTCTTGCTGTTGTCATCACGACCTGTTTGGCTCTTGGAACTAGGAAGATGGCCGCCAAGAACGCTGTCGTCCGAAGCCTGCCTTCCGTTGAGACCCTGGGAAGCTGCAGCGTCATCTGCTCCGACAAGACTGGTACCCTGACGACCAACCAGATGAGTGTTAACAAGATTGTCCACCTCAATGGCAACGGCACCGATCTGGTCGAGCTTGACGTTGAGGGTACTACCTTTGCTCCCCGAGGTGCTATCAAATCCAATGGTCGGGTCGTCCAAAACCTCTACCAATCCTCTTCTACAATTCGTCAGATGACTGAAGTCGCTGCGCTCTGCAACGATGCCCAGCTTGGTTATGATTCTCGAACTGCCACCTTCTCTCAGATTGGCGAGCCTACGGAGGGTGCTTTGAGAGTCTTGGTTGAAAAGATTGGCCCTTGTGCGCCCGCTGATACCCGGCCCGAGGATTGTGTCCACTATGCTAGCAGTCGTTACGAGCGGGAACTTCCTCGCCTTGCTACTTATGAATTCTCGCGTGACAGGAAGAGCATGTCGGTTGTGGTTCGCAATGGAACAGAGAAGAAGCTTCTCGTAAAGGGTGCTCCCGAGTCGGTTATTGATCGTTGCTCCCACGCTCTCGTTGGCTCTGATGGTAAGCGGGTCCCTCTTAGCCGCAAGGTGGCTGATCTCTTGATGGATGAGGTCGTTCAATATGGTAACCGTGGGCTCCGAGTCATCGCCCTGGCTAGCATCGATAACGTCACAAGTGACCCTCTCCTTAATGCCAAGACCACCAAGGAGTACGCCCAGCTTGAACAGAATATGACTTTCCTCGGTCTTGTTGGCATGTTGGACCCCCCTCGACCTGAAGTTCCTCTCTCCATCAAGCGCTGCAAGGATGCCGGCATTCGTGTCATCGTCATTACTGGAGATAACCGCAACACAGCTGAGAGCATCTGCCGACAGATCGGTGTTTTTGGCGAGCATGAAGATCTTGCCGGAAAGAGCTACACTGGTCGCGAATTTGATGAATTGTCCTCTGGTGAACAGTTGGAGGCTGCTAAGCGGGCCTCTCTTTTCTCCCGAGTCGAACCTGGCCACAAGTCTAAGCTTGTTGATCTTCTCCAGTCCCTTGGTGAGGTCGTTGCTATGACGGGTGATGGTGTCAACGACGCCCCAGCCCTCAAGAAGGCCGATATCGGTGTCGCCATGGGCTCCGGAACTGACGTGTCCAAGTTGGCTGCCGACATGGTGCTCGCTGACAGCAACTTTGCCACCATTGAAGTTGCCATTGAGGAGGGTCGTTCCATCTACAACAATACCCAGCAGTTCATTCGTTATTTGATCTCATCCAACATCGGCGAGGTCGTATCTATTTTCTTGACCGCTGCCCTGGGTATGCCTGAAGCTCTTGTCCCTGTTCAGCTTCTGTGGGTGAATTTGGTCACCGACGGTCTTCCCGCTACTGCTCTCTCCTTCAACCCCCCTGACAATGACATTATGAAGCGTCGTCCGCGAAAGCGTGATGAGGCCCTCATTGGTGGCTGGCTCTTTTTCCGCTATATGGTCATTGGAACTTATGTCGGTCTCGCCACGGTTGCCGGCTACGCTTGGTGGTTCATGTTCAACGCCGAGGGTCCTCAGATCACTTTCCGCCAGTTGACTCGCTTCCACCACTGCTCGGCCGATTTTCCCGAGATTGGTTGCGAGATGTTCTCCAATGACATGGCCAAATCTGCCTCGACTGTCTCGCTGTCTATTCTGGTTGTCATTGAGATGTTCAACGCCATGAACGCCCTATCATCGAGTGAATCCTTAATCACGCTCCCCCTCTGGAAAAACATGATGCTTGTCTACGCAATTGCCCTGTCCATGGCTTTGCATTTTGCCCTCCTGTACATTCCTTTCCTCCAGGGCTTGTTCTCCATCCTCCCGTTGAACGTCAACGAATGGAAAGCAGTCGTCATCATCAGTGCACCCGTCATGTAAGTCCAGCCCCTCCCCCTTGCAATGCTTGATCAAGTATCAGTGCTAACCTGCCTTCCAGTCTCCTTGACGAGGTTCTAAAGGCTGTTGAGAGGCAGTTTTTCGTGCAAACGACAACCGTCGACTCCCTCAAGACGAAGAAAGAACAATAGACACAAAACCAAGACGCAAGGAAGTAGAAATAAAGATGCACGAGCGGCCCAAAGCTAGAGAGTTAGTTTTAGATGCCTGAAATGTACCATAGCCAAGTCATTACCAGCTGGAGATGGAGTGGAGGGCAATGATCCAACAGTTGGATCATCCCCCTGTCTGTACCTGTACGATGATGCAATAAAGACACGTTGAGAAATGCAATGGAATTTCGTGCACATCATGACTGTTCATTTGTTTCGCATCTATATGTTGACGCGGGTAGGCAGCCCAGCATGTTGGAGTTCAAGGGTTCGTTTGCTTGAACGTGCCTGTGCACTGTTATTACCCAGCATTGAATATAATTTGCCGAGTATCTATTCATACATGATGCAAATCCTACCGCTTCGCGCCGTTCCCTCGGCTCTGTCCAGGCCAGTTTCCAAACGCTACTTTAATCTTGTCTACCCTTTAGTAATCGCTTGGTGACCTTGTCCTTCTCGATGATGTAAACATGGGCACCCCAGCCGGAGAGGGCGTCACGGTCGACGGCGTTGAGAAGGGCCTGGGAGATGGTCTCAAAGAGGGCATCGGGCTCCTGTTGAATGAGAAGTATTAGTAGCTATTTATCGACAGAACTCCCTCCGAGCTGAGGGGTCATGACATCAGGCTCCCTGACGATTGAAACGTACCAGATCAGGCTCCCAGAGACTCTCGCACATGCCGAAGAGCTGCTCGGAAGCAGTACCAGAGACAATGAAGTCCTTGGCAAAGTCGATGCAGCCGATGCTGTCGAAGCCGCAGATGAAGGGCTGGCTCGTCTTGGGGTCGAGGCCGGCGACAACGGGAGAGACGAAGTAGGGGCCAAAGCGACGCTCGTAGAGGGAGGACGAGACAAGGTTGGCAAAGGTACGGGGGGCAATCTGGCGTTCCTCGCGTAGGCGATACATGTTGACCTTGTACCGGAACAGGTCACTGACGGTGCTGACATCGGTGGCCAAGCCAGTCAGACCCAGGAAGACGTCGCCGTACTGGAAGATCTTGGGGAAGTCGTTGGAGACAGTGAGGGCCTGAAGACCGAGGCGCAGATCGCAGGCGATGGCGACACAGTCCTTGCCGACCATGGCGACGCAGGCGCCACCGTCTGTGATGGGCGAGTGACATTAGCTATGGGGACGGAGCTATGGGGGAGGGAGGGCAGCTGGGCGAGAAGACGAACTTATTGAGAAGGGGGACGACTAAGATCGAGGTCAGTACGAGGACGAAACGCATGAATGAGGCACCGAGGATGGGCGAGACGTACCATGGTGGCCTCTGGTGCTGGGGTCCAGACGGTGATGGAGATGCAAGGTCGGATTGCCGAGGCGGAGGGCGTCAATCAAGAGAATCCCGCAGTGTTAAGTAGATGCTTGAGGAATCACAGGTAGCCCTCGATCGTCAGGCTCACTGCGTAAAACGGCGTAGGAAAGTTGAGTTGGCTTTGCGGGGGGATCGTGGTGATTGATGGTGGAGTTGGAGGTTGACGGATTGACGAAGCTCCTGGTACCTAGCCTGGCCTGGGGCTGGAGCTACCTGGGTGGTACGTATTGGTGGTGCACGCTGCAGCGAGGCAGGCAAACAAGGTCTGGCGTGGCCGAGTCGGCCAGATCCACGTCGTCCGCCAGCAGCCTGCTCTGCTTAGATAATACGCGAGTGGCCTATGAACGCTCACGGACGACAACACCAAGCAAATGATGCCCGTAGAATTAGTGTGATGGGTAACTACCCATCAAAGGGCGAAATAAGAAAAATCGAGAACTAAAAAGGAAATAAGAACCGCTCAAATTTAATATGATCCTACTTGGTCCTTGAAAGAAAAAAAAATAAACCGTCAAACACTGTCCTATCTGGCTGCTGGAATTGGCCTTATTGAAGCTATCCGATTGGTTTCGTAAGCTCAAGATGAGTGCACTCTTTGCGTTGAAATGGGTCACAGGTCACGCTTTAATTAATTATGCTTTAAATTCCGACTTCTCTCACTTTACGTTTGATGCTGGGGTTCACAAAACAAAAAAGAAGTGGTCTGGGTCCGATCCGAAGGATCTAAAAAATCACATACAACAGCGAGGATTCCCCATTCGTCAGCGACACGAGTACTAATTCACCGCTTCTTAGCTTGACTATGGGAGAGCGGACCGGATCCCGTCTTTTCTAACAGCTATGGTCGTATGTGGCAGGTTTCGAAGCAGAAATTACTTATATTGAGTATCAAGTCGCAA
>NAGG01000861.1:0-23408 GCA_003031705.1 Calonectria naviculata | reverse complement strand
TAATTAATATAATACTATAAATCTTATAATATTTTTAATTAAACTAATTATATTTATTATTTATTTTTAATATTTATTTTATATTATATATTTTATTATTATTAAATTAAATTTCTTATTTTACCCTAAATTCCTATTTATATAAGCTTAAAATATTATTATTATTTATACTAATAACTATATACCTTACCTAGGATTTCTTATAATCTAATTAATTCTTAATTTAATTAGCTAACTTACTTAGAAGTTATCTTTATATATATTAATTATTACTATATCTAGAGTATTAGTCTACCCTAGGGTAGCCTTATATTATCTAATTCCTTTAGACTCTTATTCCTTGAGTATCTTCTTAGGTGAATATCCTTCTGTGTTACTAGCCTGCTTGCTCGCTCCCTGCCTATTAATAGCACGTTCGCCATTCCGCAATCTTTTAGTAGGTGAACCATCCCAGGTTTCTCTTCTTGGCCACTCTCAAATCGAACTGCCCAAGCTTTATGGCTTGGACAAGCATCTGAAGGAGGCTGATTTAGCTGAATTTTGCGGTTTAGGTTATCTGAATCTGTTTTACCAGAGTCTAGTTTTTTCTGCAGGGGTGACGGTAGTCCGGTGGCAAGGTATGGCGTTATATAGGTGACATGGCCTTCGCTAGAGGTTTGCAGAGCAGCGCCCAACCAAGCCAACTGTTCGCCGCATTCTGCAATAGAATGGGCAAGTCCTGTGATATGAAATAACAAAGCGGGCCCTTCAAAGCCAACCTTGATCTTGGTATTATAAAGTTGTGAAACTGGCCAACAATTAGGATACGTGTTCATTTTAAAACCATAAACTTGAAGCCTTACTTGCCACTCTATCAGCATCAGGGCTTTCGATGACTTTTTGGATGGCATCCAATAGTGTTTGACCCCCGAAAGCCCATGTTTGATTAAAATATTCTCCGATTGTAATCGCTTGAATACGGCTAATGGATGAGCTGGTTAGAACAACGCGCTCAGAAATCCGTTTCATGGATGTTTGGCATTCCATCGATGCGTCATTGTAAGATAAGTCTCCTTGGTGCCAAGGTACCCGCAAGGTGGCCGTGTGAACATCAGGACTTCTCTCTTTGCTAACAATCCCTTTCGGAATGCTTGTTAGAATCATGTTTCGGATTCCGTCTTTCGCATTCCCTTGTTTTTTTTCACCCCAATGAAGCGAGCATCGTCGCAACAGAGTGTTAACTAGCCATTCATAGGCCTTGCTGGAAAATATTGCTTTGCTGTACTCGCACAGCTCTGATTCATTCATATCATCGTCTTCTTCCTCATAATCGTGGTCTGTCACACTCTGAGAAAGACCGCTTTCATCAAGATCTGGATTGCTAACCCCAGCATTTCGACCCCAAAGTCTTATCTTGTCCATGAGTGGCATGACATCCGATGCTTGTGAGGCATCTGAGGTTTGAATATTTTGAGGGTGAAACATGAGCTCAAGCTCTTGTGCAATATCTCTAGTTCAATAATTAGAAAAGTTCACTATGAACGATTCGTGTTGTACTTGCATGGAATTCTTGTATACAAAGTACATAAGACGAAGATTCAAGCTATTTTTAGGAGAGGTTGCCCCTAGTTGAAGTGCAAATGCTTTAATAAGGTCCGGAAAGACATCTACCACCAAGTCTGCGTCCTTAATGCTAATTGCACCAAGTTTAGTATAAATGTCCTTGCAAAGGTCAGAAATCGATTGCTGGGCCAAGGTAGATGTTATAGAAGTAACCGTGGACTTGACAGTTCTTGAGTCTTCTTCTCTCCATATCGAGAGAAATGATGATTGATTGGAAACTCTTTCCTCCCAAAATTGTGGACCGTAGATATCAAAATCGAGAAATTCCATATCGCCGCCTTGAGACCCAATTCCGGAATCATTTGGCGGATAAAAGTCTTTGGCTGCGGGAAGTTTCTTCTGAGCTTCTACAGAAGCGAATTCTCGAGAAGTTGCGTATTCAGAATAAGTAGTTGTTGGACGGAGCCGAGTGGTGGGAACTAGTTTTGAGTCCAAACTGCCATCTTGCTTTGAGTTTGGCGGATAATAGGAATCAACATAAAGATCACTACCAGGGTCTCCTATTGTGCCTTGAGCTGCGGTTTCGGTCAGGCTTCGCTTGTTTGCTTTCGTATCCCGCTCTCGGGTACCATCTCGAGGCCCATTCTCCGGTAAAGGTCGAAACCTAGGAACATCGCAAGGGGAGCAAAATGTACTATAAATCAACCTAGACTTCGTTCTCATAGGCAAATTCTCTCGATATGGACAAATAGCCTGATTTTTGAGGTGGCAATAAAGATCATTCTTCGAGCGGAATATCTCATAGCATCGAAGGCAGAGAGATTTCCCAGCATGGGTGGGATCCGCAAGCTGATCTTCTGTCCAGTCTTGTACAATTTTGCAAAATGTACAGTTAGACTTCCCCTTTGATTGAGGGTCATGACTCTCACACTGAGTGATATACCTTTGAGTGGAGCGTTTTGTGTTTTTGCCTCTAATCAAACCATGATCAGCCACCATATGAGCTACAATATGCGAGATCTCAGCACGCCGCTTCGAGCAAGATCTCCAAGGTTCCTTATCGAATTTAAATGGTTGATAGATGTAGAAAGGGCACCATTCGCAATTGTATTCAAAATCTTTGTCCACGAGCTCACGCATTTCCCATGGAATAAGACGAGGACGACCCAATCGTTTAGAACCCGGAGCGTTTCGGTTCATTGTTTGCAAATTGCCCACATAGGGCGTCTTTGACACAGTTTGAGGGAGCAGGTTTTCAACCATAGAAAAGACATCAGGAATGTCGGCTTCTCTTGTTGAAGGAGACCTCCATGTTAAGGCACTAAATGGAAAAGAAAGCGCTTCTTTCAAGACTTCTGGTGTCTTTCTGGCGTCGACGAATATTTCTTCAGTGTCGTCAAAGTGAGGATGCGTGTTTGGTGCATGAGAGGCCATTTTGCACCGATTAAAATAATTATTGTAACAAAACTTATAAGGCGGAGCTTTGTCTTTGCAACTGCGTTAGAGTTGCGCTGCTATTTAGACTCGGGCTGCGAATGTGGTGCTGTAGGTGTTTTGTTCTTTTCATTAAAGATATGGGGCAAAGTATCCGAGACACCGAAACGTGAGCATGGGTAACCGTGACAAGTGCGTAAATTGGTGAAGGATTTCAGTGTGAAGTAGCAGCATATGGCTGATGGAGGATTGTCGAGGTGCTGTAAGCAGGTAATGTGTTTATTTTCTAGGAAAATAGCATTTTCGAATGCAGGAGAAAAGTTTTGAGGTTATCGAAAGAGTCAGCGCACCTGCATCTACTGGCACAAAAGTGCCTTTGCTTGTCATTGGTCTAAAACGGTCACTTGTTGCATCTGGTTAATGGAGTGGGATGATCTAGCGGGTAGGCAATGACAGCATGATACCGTCTCGCAGCTGCATCATTGCTGACGGAGCGTACCTAGGAATTCGCCCAAAGACCCCATGATCAGGACGACACGTGTTCATCCATCCATTTGCTGCAGAGCTTTCAAAACTAATGCAGCTATCCATTACCTAAAAATGTAAATATTGACATTCACTATGATGCCAAAGTTTTGCTTGACCCGGGCTTGTGGATCGGTTTCCCTGGCGGTAAGCATATCTGACAGAAACGAAGACCTCGTTGAAATGAATTGACAGATGGGCATAATAGGTAGTGGCAGCTGTTAAATTGGATATATTAATCGGATTTCTGCGCATCACTCTCATTTATGTGAACCCAACTGCCCTGTACACAGGCCAGCAGCCTCTGAAATACATCGCAAAGTGTAATAGACTGGGGCTTTGCCCCAGCCTTAAGATACCTGTTGCCACAGTGGTTTATATAGCTAGTTGATCAGAGCTTAGGGCAGCTCTCATCAATACGTACGTATCCTTTTGCCTCAATAGAATAGCTGCCTAAAAGCAGCTAAATGTAGTAGCGCTAGCTATCGCTTAGCCTCTTCGAGGTCAGCCCTTTACACAAAGCTCCAATTAATGATCGTAGCCTGATGTACTCACTTAGAGATGTAACATCCTCTAAAATATCCCCAAGAAGAGTGAAAGTGATTTTCTCATGAGTTACCCGAGCCCGTATTAATTCGAGAAACCGGCTACTCAAAGACCCGTTCCATTGCTACAGCCGCCAGCCCACATAGGAAGAAACTTCATCTCGTTTCTGGAGAGCGTGAGTAGCAGGTAGCGAGTGATATCCAGCGGCAGCTCGATGTCGTCGCGTAACCAGGACAGTGTGATTGGCCGCATTGCTTCTCGGATGCTATTTTCCGTGTCCGATAAATTGACTAGTGGGTTAACCTGATAGTTTTGTTGAAGGGATTGAGGCGTGGTTGGTTGTTGAAGGGGCTGGGCCAGAATTGGATCATTGATAGATGCCACTGGGACCATCTGGCTAAAACAGAGCCTCCATGCTTCGTCCGCGGCCAACAAAGGATCTTCTTCGATAACCTTTTGGATAGCTTCACCTGCCTTGCTGACCAATAGCTCGTAATTCACCCCATTTGAGGTTTCGCCGCCGCAACATATTGCGTTATCGAGTATCAAGCCCAGGTTGTTGTATGTGATAGAACACAAAAACAATTGAAATTTGTTCATCTTGTTCATGATTACACCCAACTTCTGGTAATCTTTGGGTTCAACGTACGTCTCACGATCCTGGTCCATATTAGAGTACACGGCATCCCGTGGGTTTGCATCCTGCGAGATGACCATTCTGACCGTGTCGATGATTCTGTTAACCAAGGAATTCATAAGTATCGTGAGCACTGACAAGACAAACATGACAGTGTGGCTTCTTTTTCTCCCTATTTCTTTAAGGAGAAGTTTTTCGATAGTACATAGTCGCTTCCATTCGAATATTCCCCAACTGTCAAAAATGCCAGGGTCTGAGAGAGTAGCAGCGATTCCTGAGATGCGCGCGACCAGCGCCCGCAAAGCACGCTGAATCAAGTTTCGCAGTTCATCCGGCAGGTGTCCTATTCTCCATCTGAAGATTGTGACATCAGATGGTTCCTTGGACTTGTTAGTATCGGCATCCAAAAGAGCTTGTTCATTGACCAATATGCGAAAAGCAGATCGAGACACGACGGGAAGTTGCAATTCAAAAGCAATCATCAAAGTCTCTTCGGGAAGTATCTCAATAAACCGGGTATTACGTCCATGCATAATCCATTGCTCGACCGTGTCTCGAATGATAGCACTGCAGTCAAATTTCTCACCGAGTTTTAACATGGTCCAGACTCGTGCTGCCGAATCGAGAACTAAAGGATTTCCTTCAATAAGCCTGAGCAGTCGAACAGTGCCATTCCGGTGACGTATTGGGCAATATTCTGGAATGTTACGAATCTTTGGTGGTTCATAGGCTTCACTTTCCCCCTTTTCCTCCACGTCTAGAGGATTTTCGGGATGCAAAGAAAGTAATTGCGACTGAAGTTGACCACAGCTGCAGACGCCACCATGGTCATTAAAAAGCCAACTACTAATGTCATGGCATGATTCTGAGTTCCACCACTTGATGATGCCCGGCGTTAATGACAACTCAGCCATCTGGGAGGCTAGCTGATCACCCTCTGAGGGTGGTGTAAGATCCAAAATATACTTGGTTCCCTGAGGAAGCTTGTCGAAAAGTTTGCGGCGTCTGTGGATCCCGAGTTGATAGATGGGGCCGAACATGTCGGCAAATTGGGAGGAGTTCGTGCTGAGAAGTTCCTGAGAGTGAACACGGAATTTCTGCGATTTGTAGGCAATCCCGTTGCAGTCAACTGGGCGCGGAGAAGTGTTTCCCGGATCAGGATAGTCGATAAAGACAAGAGTATCACCCTCATCGAGCTCAAAGGATGTGGCGTGTAAAAATTACTGCGCCTGCACACTCATCCATCGATGAAATGGAACCTTAAGATAAAAGGTTCATATTTAAAGCTTGCAGCTTAACAGCGAACCTACCAGACAGCTGAACTGCTGCTGCCATAGAACAAAAGATGGGCCAATTAATCACCCAGACGGCGGTTTCCAAAGAACCCTGAAGTCTGGGCATCTGCAACCTGGTATGACCGACATTAAGCCTATGTAACGGGGCCCATGAGAGAGTCATCCAAACAGCGTTTTCAGAAGGACGGTTGAGTCTCTCAACCATAGGATTCAAAAAGCATCAACCGTTTTGAGGTCAGGCATCTCCGAAAGAACACTTATTCGTAGACGTGTCCAAATGTCGTACATAAAAGGCTGCGAGGCTCTGCTGGAAGATAAAGATCCTTTGTTACGACCTGATCAACCGTACCGGCTCTGTGGCAGGCCTAATCAACCCCACAGGGGCTCCTAGGCGCTATTACGTGCTACAACAATTGCCGCAATAGCAATTATTGACATATTTTTTGCCTCATGGCACAGCAGTCAATAGCACAGTCGTTACAGCTGTGCCTGTACGGAACGACCGCTCCAAACACGGTCTCAAACAACAACGTTTGTGCCTCCTCTTCTCCATCGGCTCGGCTACTGCGCAAAACCTCTCAAAACAATAGCGCAACATACTCCAAGACTTCCTCTCATGAGCCTTCTCAATAGCCTGGCCTTTGATATAGTAAATCGTTGGAAGATGAAGATTCTTTTTTCTCCAGGGAAAGTCATCACATCGAACCCTGCAGGGAACGACAGTTCCAAACAACACTGTCCGTACCAAACAACTACAGCGCTTGTGCTTCTCCATCGGCTCGACTAGTAACGCGATACCTCTGAAAACAACAGCGCCTAAGACTTCCTCTCGTAAGTCTTCTGAACGGCCTGGCTTTTGATGTAGTACATCACTAATAAGAACAAAGATCAACTAAAATATTTCGCGCTATAACCTTGTCTATACTGGGAGGTTATTTTATTATAGCAGCTACCCAAAATGTTGCTTTGATGACAGTAGATTCCACTACTAAAATACTGGGCAATGGCTTTGATAAAGCTATAGGTGCCTTCTCAAAGAAGAAGGCCACAAATAACAAGGAGGCTACAGTGCCTAGGAAGCTACAAGGACTAGGAGGGCTGCAAAGGCTGCCAAGACCACTAGATAAGGACAGATGAGCTAGCTCAATATTGCTCCAAACTTCTTCTTTTGCTTCAATGACGGGTGTTTTATCTCTCCAATTCAGGAAGGTTTGTATAATTAATTTCACTTTATTTCAATGAATATTGGCTGTGTTTGGCAGTTGTGATTCCATAACTTGGAAGGAATGCTCAAAAAATGGAGAAGATTTCGAAATACGAGATGCTCAAACTGCTCTTTATTCATATGCAACCGATGGCCTAGCCTGTTCAAAGGCTTCTATATCTACATGGTATAATTGCTTTCAATTTATAAACGCCCTGTGTTTAAGCTGACTTGACCAAGCTCTTCTTAATCTCTGCTACCACGGCGGCAGTGACCTCCTTAGTGGTAGCGCTTCCACCCAAGTCTGCAGATAACACACCAGCCTCACACACAGTCTCAACGACCTGCATGAGCTTCGTGGAGGCATCCTCCTCGCCGAGCCAGGCCAGCATTTCGGCGGCGGTCCAGAAGGTGGCGACGGGGTTGGCAATGCCCTTGCCGGTAATGTCAAAGGCAGAGCCGTGGATGGGCTCGAACATGGAAGGGTTCTCGCGGGTGGGATCCAGGTTGCTAGTAGGTGCAATACCGATGGAACCAGCCAGGGCGGCAGCCAGATCAGAGAGAATATCAGCGTGCTAGAGTCGAACCGTCAGTGTGGGGTTTCTTTCAAATCGGGGATGGCAATCATAGACATACGAGATTGGTGGCGACAATAGTGTCCAAGCTCTCAGGCTTCAGGACCATACGGGTAGTCATAGCATCAACCAACATCTTGTCGACAGTGACGTCGGGGAACTCCTTGGCAACCTCGCTGGCGACTTCGTCCCAGAGAACCATGCCGTTGCGCTGAGCATTGCTCTTGGTAACGACAGTCAGGAGCTTACGGGGTCGCTTCTGGGCGGTCTCAAAAGCGAAGCGGATGAGTCGCGAGACAGCAGTACGGGTGAAGATGGAAACCTCAGTGGCCACCTCCCAGGGCTTGCCACGGTGAGAGCGACCGCCCTGGCCAGCATACTCGCCCTCACTGTTCTCACGGATGATAACCCAGTCAAGGTCTCCAGTCTTGCAGTTGCGAAGGGGGGACTGGGTGCCCTTCAGAACCTTTGTGGGTCGGACATTGGCGTACTGTTGGAAGGGCTGGCAAATTGCCAGACGGAGGCCCCACAGCGAGATGTGATCAGGGACGTCTTATTGCCATTAGCAACCCTGGCGACAAGGGGCGGGAGTTGTGGGCACGGGCTAACTTACCAGGGGCACCAACAGCGCCAAAGAGGATGGCGTCGTGCTTCTTCAGCTGCTCCAGACCACCATCAGGGATGTACTTTCCGGTCTTCTTGTAAGTGTCGGAGCTCCAGTCGTAGTGGGTGAAGTCCAGGTCAAAGGTCTGAAGAGTCTCGGCCAGAGCCTTCAAGACCTCAATGCCGGCCTCGATAACCTCTGGGCCAATGCCGTCAGCGGGGATGGAGGCGATGCTGTACGCCTTCTTGGCATCAATGGCACTGGGAGACATGGTGGAGACGGATTGAGTTTGACTGGAGAGTTAGGCTGGAAGGCGAATGAGCTTGTCTGGGGTTGTGGTGCAGAAGCAATTATGCAGACTATCAATTGAACAAGGCGTCTTTTGTAACCGTAAGCTCTCCGAGTGCGGACATGAGTCGGGGATTTCATGCAACGCTGCTTGTTGGTGGGTTCGCAAGTCTGGAGAAGGCGCACATTTCTTTGACCGCGGACCTTTTCCACCCCGCCCGAAAATCGATCAATGCCACGCAATTTTGTATATTCCACCGGGACGGAAATTTGAAAGATGACTAGCAGCAATGTTTACTGCTTAAATTTGAGCTTTGATGTATTCTTTGAGTAGCTAAATGGCGCATTTGCGTAACCAGATGCGGACAAGTGTTGTGTTGGGACTGGGGGGGAGAAACTACCTGTCGGAGCTTGGTGAGATTTGATCAGCTTTCTGCAAGGGATTGGCGTCCATTTCTCATACGCCTCCAATCATCCAATGTTCATTTGGTAAGATATACCTCAGGGTCCCCTTTGTTCTTCTTATTTGGGTGCATCATTGAAAGCTTCAAGTTGTACGTCTTAACAAGAGCAGGATTGCCAGGCAGTGTAATAGATCAACTAGGATCAAGACTACTAAAATTCCGAAATTGCCCTGGAGTGTTAGCACGATAGGTTCTTTACTAAATCGTTTGTCCTTTGACCATTCTAGGCTTGTTGCTACCTGGAAGGCCAATCCTAATAAAGGATTGCTACAGTTTGCCGGGTTAGCCGATACACTCAGAGGTCCTTGTTAGTCTTTTCAACAATATTCAGAACTTTAGCACCAATCTAGACATTATCAATATTTATCAGTTGTAGCGTATGACCAGAGTTCGCGTAATGATAGCTTGGTAGGATTCTTGTTAAGGATAGGATAAGATCACTGCCCTTGGAAACCTCCATGTTTTGATCCTCAAATTTCAGTGCTTGGAATCCCAATCTTTGAAAGGAAATCATCTGAATGGGAATACAACACGGCCACATCTTGGCTGAGAAGCTATTGGCTCAAAAGTCGGGGCTGGCGTACACTTTAGGAACCCATGACTCAAGCCGCCTTTTTCTGATCACTAAATCTCCAGCGTTGGTAAATGATTAACAGGCCCAGAATACTTTATCGGTTTCCTCCACCTTTGCACAGACAAATTGCTCCACGTGTATGAGTGGAGTCCGGGGTAAGTGACGGCGAGTCGGGAACACCTACCTGGCATGTCAGATATGTGGGCTATCCATCCGCGCGGGGTTAGATGCCTGTGTACTAACTTTCCTTAGACCGCTTCAAACAGGAAGACGTTTCCAGAGTGAAGAAACGTGGAAGAATCATATCGATATTGGCCAATGTCAAGGTAGAGCGACACGATGCAAACGAAGGTATCGATGAACTACCGCCTTCTCTCGGTTATAAAGACTGCGATTGAATCTACATCTTGAGAAAGTTGTCTGTTAATCGGCTGTTCTTTTACCCGTTATTATGAATGCGCAGAGTCTACTCGTGGTGTTCATTGCAAGAACGTCGCATCGGTTGCCACGAACCCCAACCTCTGGGGCCTTCCCCGCGCTCACCTTTAGCTACTTTTAGGATAAACCTCCACTCCGGCACTTTTATTGTCCGACACAAAGTTAGCCCGATATCCTAACTGGCGCTAGAGCAGAGTCTAGATCCGACTTTATGTTAGTTATGCTTGGAGAGGAAAATCCGGGGCCCCAGGGGGTAACTTGCCACGGGACAGGTGCCCTCAGACCATATTTCTGCAAGACCCCGGATGCGAACCCGAGTCTCGTAGGATATAAGATCCCACTCTGGCCACAGTCATTGATCCAGAGTCATTATTCGACAACTCCAGTCCTCTTGATCTCTCCTTCCCCCAATCATCACCCTTGAAGATCAACACCCTCAGAATGGCACATGATCAGAAGCGCGGCAGCATTGAGCGCCCAGAGGACATCCACCTCGAGATGTCCGCAGACCCTATGGAGAAGGGCGGCGTGTTTGGCGAAGAGGCTGACTACTCGGGAGCTGTCAAGAAGACCAGCCCTGAGGAGATTCGCCTTGTGCGCAAGCTTGACTTTCGAATCATGCCAACCCTATGGGCCATGTATTTTCTCAACTATGTGAGTAACAACAACCAGCCGAAACGCGATGGTTCGCCCACTAATGTTTTCCCGTATAGTTGGATCGCAATGCCATTGCCCAGGCGCGTCTGAATGATCTTGAGGAGCATCTCGGTCTTGTTGGGACACAGTACAACACTTGCATCTCAATTCTCTTCGTCGGGTAAGCAAAATTTTCTCTGCTCCCATGTTTTCTCATTTGCTGACAATAAATAGCTATCTTCTTATGCAGATCCCTTCAAACATGCTGATTTCGTCGAAACGTGTCCGTCCCTCGATTTACATGGCTATCTGCATGATGGCCTGGGCCGTTGTGTCTGCTTGCACAGCCCTCGCCAAGAACTACGTCGGGCTTGTCTTGTTGCGTTTCTTCTTGGGAATCACCGAGGCGCCTTTCTATCCTGGAGCTCTCTACATGCTGTCAATTTTCTATACGCGCAAAGAAATTGCAACCCGTTTGGCCATCCTGTACTCGGGCAACATTTTCGCCACGTCCTTCTCGGGCCTGATTGCTGCAGCAACTTTCAACACCATTGACGGTTCCCATGGCCTCCATGGATGGCAGTGGCTCTTTATCATTGAGGGAGCGCTCACCTTTGCCGTTGGTATTGTGGGCATGTTCACTCTGGCTGATGGTCCACTCACCACTTGGTGGCTGACCCCCGAGGAACGACAGCTTGCTCATGACCGCATGCTCAAGGACACTGTAGGTCTCCAAGAGAGTAAGGGAGCTCGAGCAGGATTTAAGCAGGCTATCCGCGATCCCCGTATCTGGCTCCTTTGCTTTATCCAAAACATGCACTTGTCTGCTTGCTCGTTCAACAACTTTTTCCCGACCGTTGTTGGAGCTCTCGGCTTTAGCAAGACCATCACCCTTGTTCTCACCTGCCCTCCTTATCTGGTCTCGGGCTTCTTCGGTTATTTTGCTGGTCTCTCCTCTGGCAAGTACAATGAGCGTACCTGGCATATTACTGTCTGCATGGGCATCGCGCTTGTGGGGTACATCATGTCCTGCGCTACGCTCAACACTGCCGCCCGCTATATCTCTTGCTTCTTATTTGCTAGCGGTGCGTATGCTGTCAACTCCATGATTCTCGGTTGGGTGTCTGCAACTCTGGGTTCGACTCCCGAGAAGAAGTCTATCAGTTTGTCGATTGTCAACGTTTTTGCCAATGCATCCTACATTTACACAGCTTACCTCTATCCTGAGAGCGACGGGCCGCGCTATCTGATTGGAATGTCCAGCAACGCTGCTTTTGCAGTCATGTGCATTGCTGGAACTTGGGTCCTTAGATTTTGGCTTGTTAGCAACAATAAGAAGCTGGACCGTGAGGGCAACACCGAAGCTGTTAGGTATGCGTACTAGTATCGCAAAAAATCGGATACTTCCTGTTAGCTTGTCAATTTAGTTATGATGATGCGGTGATGGCGGTTTCAGTGTTGGTATATGTTATGAGTTTTGCAGCCCTGTTTGTTGTACGACGATTATCAGTTATTTATGAGAAACATACAAGGATACAAATATGTTAAATATATCGGAGGAATACGAAATTGAGAGGTATTTAAGTCTACATACTGACGCAACGTGAATATCCCCAACGCCCAAGGCCAAATACCGCTGCATATCATCTTCAAATAAAAGTTCTAACTGGAGATACTCCACCCTTGACCCGAGACGCTGCGGCCGAGATCCAAGTTGGTGGGTCATGAAATACCTTTATCCCAGCTGATATCGGCTCCTTCCAGATCTGCACGTCTTGTTTATGCTTATAATAGCGCCTTTTAGTGCATTGGCATTTCCATCTTAGGAATCTTGACAAACCTGAGAACTGCCCCATCGCTTTAGCAGACCAAGGATGCATGCAATCGCTGTTATTTGATTCATAATAAAGAAAGAAGATATATTTTTCATGAACAATACGATGTACAGTTAGATTTATTTAGATATAGTTACAATTCGACTTTCCCTCAGACCTCATCGTAAATAGTTCCATGTTGGATCTATAGAAGCATCAAACTCGGCGGCAACCAGAAAGGGGTTGTCAATGGCACTGAATGAGCTCGCAAATAACTGGTCATACCACATCATTGATTCCTGCCCTTCGACGATCCCGTTGTCAACATGATTTTCTGGCACATCTGGGGCCATGCCCAGCGAAGTCTGCTGCAAATTTGCAACACCAGACCGATTAGCAACTGGAGTTTCCATGTCAGGATTAAAGCTAGCGGCCATTCTTGATTGTGAGCGCAGTGACCTTCGTGGCTGGAACTGGCCCTGTTGCATCCTCGTTCCAGACACCGCCGTGCCTTGGACTTGTAGGCCAGTTTCCTGGTTCACGTCTCCGTTGTTTCCATCGTGAGTATTAAGCTCTGCGGTACCATCAGCTTCCATGCCCCCGGTTGATGTAGCCCAGTTTGCGGCCGTTTCAAGGCGTTTGTTAGGGGACGAGGTTCTATCCTGTCCCTGGGATGCGGACTTATTCGTACCACTGCTAAAGTGCACCTGGGGACCGGGTACTACGGTCGGCGAGTTCCGGGAGGTGGAAGGAGTACGAGACAGCTCCTGGACTGTAGATATCAGTTCATCAATGGCTTCCAAACAATATTCTGGCCATGATGTTTCTCTGGTAGCCAAGTGACTCAGCACATCCTTTCCAGCCATAGCGTGTCTTCACGGTGAAGTTAGAGCAAATTACCAATAATGGACCAGATAAGGTGGCTTGAATTACCTCAATGAGCTGTCCAATGGAACCTGGTTCTCAAAGGCTGCGTGAACAAGGACGAACGTACTAATCCAAATTGACCAAGTGAAAGATGGCCACAGTAGTGGTGCGGCTAGTCGTTTTTCAGATTCGCCATTTTTTAGCTTATAGCGCCTTTTATGTCTCCTGACCAGGATACATATAGACTTTGCTGCCGAAATGCACGACTGGAAAGCGGATGAGTATGACAGTGATGATGGCTCAGACGTCAAACCAGGGCGGTTCAAGCAGATTGTAGACTCATGCTTGAGAACAAGAAGCATTAGACGATGACTGGGGGAGAGCCTTGGGTGGCCTATTGTCTCAGGGTCATCCAAGGAGTCCGGATCATCTTCTTCTTCCACCACATCTTGTATTTCGTTGGCCCATTTCGCCAATTCCGTGTGGACAGTTGTTGTTCGATCGGCGGTATCTTGTCGTTGCGGGACAGACTTATTTCGGAGCTCTAAGATTAGTCCACGGATTCTGGCGTGCTTGGCAAGAAATGTGAGTAGCTGGAGTTTTTCGACTCCCTCTGCAGAATGATTGTGACCACCGTGGCGCTCTTCACCTGGATAGCAAACATCCAAATCATCATCGTGGATGTCAAGAGGCAGCCCCAAAGCCTGAGAAAGAAATCTTTCCAGGATATATATGCACCACAGAACTCGACGGCGAAGGGAGGCTTCTGTTGGGGTGAAAAAGGGGAAGCGCGTAGGACATCGATGAAGCCCAAGGTGAAAGGCCATCCGCACAATCAAGCCGCCAAGGCGAGATGCCGCATTGAGACGCAACATTGAGATAAGAAACAACTGGATAGCAAGAGCCGTTTGCGTAGCTCGGATAGATGCTGGTTGACTCAGTGCGAATTGAGAGCTTGTCACAGCTTCCTCAACGCCCTGAAACACCAGATATGATGGGATTGGCTTGGCCAGAGGGGCGCCTTGACGACTATCCGCCAGGGAAATGGACAGGACCGATCTCAAGATGGTGTAATCCAAAGGGTGGATTGAGGCAATCCCCTTTGTCGATGCATTTTCAAAGATGCGCAGGACATCCGGGCCGTGTAGGAATGGCAAGACGGGATGCCAGGACTCGAAGAAACTCTTGGACCAGTCGACTAGATCCTCGAAGCTCGGGGGAAGGTTTCCTGTCACGGGAGTAGGTGAGACTTCGTTAGGTTTCCAGAGAGATTTCTCGCGTTCAGATGTGTCTGAGACGGACTCTCTGAGTTGATCATCCTCCCCGGGGACGAGGGTGTTGATGGTGGTGGTCTGAGTGGTTCTCGATGCAGACCTGCGGGCCAGCCTCAGATAGACGGCTCTGATGTAGTGAATGCCGCTGCCACTTCCAACAAAGCGAGCAACATCGTGCTCTCCCGTGTCTCGCATCAACCCATACTCACGGGGGGGCTGAGAGGCCGACACGGATCGTTTCCGTTTCCGGAGGTCGGCTGGGTATCCCGGCGTCGAGCATGAAGCAAAGTCGGAGGCACTCAAGGGCGACTGATTAGTGGCCATGTCGACGAGGCTCGACGTGGAGCCATATGCCGCAGGTGGTTATCTGCACAGGGCGTGTCGACAAGCCCGCTGTTCGCGTCCGAGGCGACATGAGCGGACTATGAAATGTCCGTGGGCGGGGTTTTCCCCAGCGTCCGCGGTGGGGCTCGCTGCTGTTCAAGTGCGGCATTCCCCAACCCGGCTGACAGCAAGACAAGAGCACCCCCCAAGGGCTTGGCTCGCAGCGCAAGTTCGTATGGCCGACCTGGAGACAGTGGGAGAGGGGGCTGGAAGGCCCCTGAATCCAATTGCCTGCAGCCACTGCCGACAAAGGAAACGAAAGGTGAGCCCCCCACAACTGCCGCCAGCCAGACCCATCATTGGGGCCACAGGGGCTAATAATAACATCTTATTCAAGTGTGACCGCCAACTGTTTGTGTTATCCTGTCTATGAATTCTGGTATGCACCCTTCTAACTTTGTATGTCATATCCAGGCCCCATTGTCTCCAATGCAGCCATGATCCGTCCAATTGCCACTACCCTGAGCAGAACAAACGGTATTCAATCCCCCATCTTTTGCTGATAATAAATCCGATTTTGACCTTTCAATTTAACAGGGGAATTCCCATTGGTTTCATTAATAGGCTAGAAGCCCGCCTTGTCGAAACAGAAGACGCTCTTCATCGCCTCCTTCAATATCTCGACCAGGGCACTTTTGATGACTCCAACACCACACAGCCCTCCACGCAGAGCAAAGCGGACCGGATAAAAGAATGGGACGACCTACCATTAAAGTCCATGAAAGACATAAGAAAATGGCAACAGAGCCGACTTGGACCAAGTCCCTCCAGCACGACCAGTAGTGTCGCGGAAGCCCTGCCCCATCCAAGCACACCGTGGCAGTCTGACAGCTACAACCGAATCGCCGTCCCGGCCACAGATTTGCCTATTCAAAACGTGGTGCAAAATATGAATCCTCAACCTGAAATGTCCGACCTGAGCGCTGACCTAAGTGCAAATACTGACCCTATGCTGGAAAGCGCATGGGAGGTCAGCACTCCATCTGGCGAGAGCAAGGCAGAAGAGTTGAGAAATAAACGGCCAAACTTGTACTTTTAGATGATGATGATGATGTCGAATCATGAATTATGCAGTCACAGGTTGGGATTTGGTATGTAAAAATTCGTGCAACGGCTGCGCCAACTCCTGAAGCGAAAGCCTGCGATAAAATCATTCTAACTTTTGAAGGTGCTTGGATTCTCATATCCCTTCGCTTAAATGGCAATGCCCTGTTGCAAGATATTCTAGGTGCAGGCATACACAACACGATAGCACTATCAAGCATTTCCACTCATACTAAGGCTATTCTCATAGTAATCAATATTGGATAGGACTAATTGATAACAATTTATCCCATACAACCAGATCGAAGTGGTTGCATTGCGCACTGCTTAATCATTGAAATGACCAAAGCAACATTCGAATACGTCCACGATCTCGTTAAATATGTGTTCATAAAATCATCAATCAGTGACACTCAGTTTGTCGATGTGTAAGTCAATTGCTTTTGGCGCATACCCCCCTGGTTGTAAGATCGGCCGAATTCAGTATTGAGCGTGAATCGTGACAAAACCATCACTATTCCAACAAAGAATCACAACATCCCCCTTGCGCTGTTACCGGCAATTGATCTGCAGAATTTAAATTTTAGCTCAATAATCAATTTTAAGCACATGGCCAGTCGTATTTCAGTCGACGAATAGCATTGGCTCAGCGATGATGACAGTGAGCGCCACATTGAGGGGAAACCACTAACGCTTTGCGCGAATGATTCTGCGGCGCGGCCTGCCTAATTGATGTCTTATCACGGGCTAGGCAACAAGTTCGGCATGGCGCTGGATGTAAGACGCTCGTATTGTATTGATGGTGAAAAAATACATCCCATAATGAATATCAGTAATCATGCCCGGTTCTCAACAGATATAAAGGCATGAACAAATCTCTACAACCCCAACGGCACTGATCAACAGCATCGCTCAAACAAGGTCAATCACTCCACAGTACAACATTGATTTATTCTCAAATTTGCGCTTTCGTTAATCACTTGGACATTTACGCTAGTGCACAATCTCATCACCATGCCTCGCTATATGCTCCTCATCAAGGCTTCTCCAGAAGCCGAATCCGACATAGCCGCCCCCGAAACCTTTGCGGAGATGGCCGCCTTCAACGAGGAGATGAACAAGGCGGGCGTCATGATTGGCGGTGATGGGCTCCGCCCAACTGCCGTCGACGGCTACCGAATCAAGTTTTCTTCAACTTCGCCCGCAGAGGTGACAAAGGGACCTTTTGATGTTGAAAAGGAGACCCACGTGTGTGGCTGGTGGATCCTCAAGACAAAGGATGCCGAGGAAGCTCTGCACTGGGCCAAGAAGATTCCTTTCAAGGACGGCGAGGTTGTGATGAGGAGAATCGCTGAGACGGAGGATTTTGGTGACAATATGACGGAGGATCTCAAGGAGAGAGAACGCAAGCTGATGGAGGATGTTGAAAATAGAGCCAAGGAAGGAAATTAAGGGCCTAGCATATGTCTAGCTAGCTTCACTCTGTAGAAGGATGTGTTTGAATTACAAATTGTTAATCCTACCCTCGTCTCTCCCTATCCAAGGCCTGCATTGCTATCAACTTTACTGAAAACATGAACTTTAGGGTAGCATTATGAGTGCTCATATTCGGCAAAACGAATACATGGATAGATTGCTCTAGATGTTGTATTTATTGTGGAAACTTGCCCACGGACGTTGAGCATTGACGATAATAACCTTGCTTGGCAGAGTATTATCCATTACATTGCCCATATCAATCAGATCATCGTATACCCTGAGCCTTATGAGTCCTACATCCCACGATAACCTCAATGACTAATGTTTGACTAACTGATTCCCCCCGTTGCAGCATTCAACAAAAAGACGCAAAAAGACTATTTTTCTTCTTCTCTCGCTAGACCTGTCTCATCTCCATTCGGCCAACATCATCATCCCCGCGTCATTGTCTCACGCGATCTGCCGCGTCTCGGTACTCCCCCCTCCTCTCCGCATGGCACTAGGGGAAAGCCACAGCCGCCAAGCCACCTTGCAGACCTCGCTCCTCCACAGCGCCGGATCAGATGCTCACGCTTTCAGGCGAACACAGCTCCGTGGTTGGCTTGTCCGGGCTCAGCTTTGACAACACACCCTGTCCCGGAGAGGCTGCAGGTGATGCATTCGCGCAAAGAGAGAACCAACCCGACCCGCCGCGAAGTTCTCCCTTCCCCTTCCCGCCAAGCGCCAAGCTGTCAACACCGCTCTCTCCCACTACCACCCCCGGCCTCTCACGCTAACTTTGGGGGGAACAGGTGATGTGTATTTTGGGCCTATCGGTAGACTTGTCTTGGGCTGTGTTGCAGTCAAGTGCGTTGATTCTTGCATATTTACTACTTCGATTTGAGAAATCGCCATCGTGGCATTGCCCCAAACGAGAAGAGGGCTGAACTCCATCCTCCCAGTTATGTGCTCCTCCCTCTCTTATAAGGCAATGTCGCGATCTCGACGATCATGCCGCGATGGGTCACCGACGGGGGCGGCAGTCTAGAAGAACCACAAAAACACCGAATATTCGTCGCATTGGCGTCCAATCGAAAAAGTGCCGTTATCGTCGAGATGTAGCTCTCCCACGGGCCCACGTACCACCACCTCAGCCCGCAAGGCGGACGGGCTCGGCCGCCGCATGGTCCTTGTGAATTATTCCCACGGCCAATGGCATTTCCGTGCAACCCCTGGGCAAATCACCGAGCTGACTAGTTTGGCTTCATTTACGATTTGGCCCGTCCGCCTTCTGTGCTCTCATTCGGCCGGTCGCGATGTTTGCCACCAGAGCTTTGTCTTACTCAACCCTTTTAAGGGTCCCCCGCCCGGCACCGTGCCCTCCCGTGGGGTGCGCTTGTCTCCGAGGAGGGCCGGCCGCGTGCACAGGCTTTTTCCCTTCCCCTCTTGTCTGAAGAAGGAGGGCAATAGGGCTGGGGGCTCTTGGACCAATTGCCGATGATCGAAATCCATTCGCGACGACAGTTTCTGTCGGCCTAGCATTTGCCTGTTTAGGAATCATGCCCGTTGTTTCCTCCCCTCCCCTTCTCCGCCCCAAGCTCCCTTGGTGAGACATGGCCACGCCTGGGCCCCGGCGCGGCGCCGGGGATCTGCGGTGCCGGGCGCGGCACAGAGGCTGTTGTGTTTTACGTGCTTGGTATAGCCTAGAACGTTTTGTTACATACAATCTGGCTCCCCAGCTCTAGACAGGAGCCGGAACCACCCGTGGGGGTCTCAGATATCACAAACCGGTCCCCCTTGTCGCATGGTACCGGTGTGTTGGCTGAGCCACGGCAGACAAGGCCGTGTAATTTGGCTCGAGGAGCAAGGGATTTGAGGGAGGAGCCCAACGGTCAAGGGTCTAGTTCGGGAACCCTGCCAAGGTGCTGTTGAATGCTACCGTGAAAGACTTGCTCCTTGGCGCATGAGTTCAGACGAAACATCATGAACTCCTGCAGCTGACCACCAACAGTGTTGGCCGTCGTTGCTGTCGTCGTCATCGTCCGTGAATATAGTTACAACACACTGCGCCCTCAGAGGCTTAGACTGTTTGTTGGGCGGGGACTCTCCAGCAGGTCATGAGCTGAAACTTGGGTGTTGGTAACGAAGATGCAATCAAAAATGCCTAGTCTAATCATGTGTGTTTAATCGTGTGCGTAATGCCGTGTTGTTTTTCTTCTTCTTACCCGCAGCTGAATCTCGGTCTTACAAGCCGGCCCTTATTCCAGTTATTAGGGCGACGTTGATCACGACCCACGTGGACGGAGGTTTCCCCCTGGGCCGGGCCCAATCACGACCCTGGCGAATGTCTCAACCCCCGGTTTTTCAATGCCAGAATCCCCCAATGATGGAGGGGATTAAATGCAAGCAGCTCGCAACGCATCATGGAAACGGCAATTCCAGTCGACGACATGTGCCCATTCCCACGCGCACGCCGGCCTGCATCGTCACCTCGCCCAGCCAGCCAAACGCTGCGTCCTTTCTCTGGCGAGTCCAAACGGCCCGCCGCCCGCCCCTTCGTATTACAGAAAAGCCTGCTTGCTTGCTTGCTGCCAGCGGCCCGAGAGACGCTAATAAAGGGTCCCAGCTGGGTAAATGGCGAACTGGACCGATAGGCAAATAACACAAAACGGCGCAGGCCCGTTTAAAAAAAAAATTAAGCCCATTTTCTCTCCCCCCCAGACGCGGCCCCGCAGCACGGGCGGATGGCATTTGCTGGCACGCAACAATTACCCAAACAGGTAACCCACAAGCCCACGGATGGCATATGCCGAATATCGGGTGATGCACGCGAACGCGTCTGAACGAAGGACGGCTGCTTGCCCATCCTCCCCCGCTCTCTCCCAGGCGCAAGGATCTGGGCTCTGCACTGGCCGGGGTCCCATTGACAGGAGCAGCAAGGGGAGAGAGGGGGATGCCAGCCAAAACGCAGCCTTGGCTATTCCCGACTCGGCCTTGGATGCGATTCACGAATCACCGTGCGCGCCGCTGCCCTCATCTGAACCCTATCCAACGTCCATGACCATGTCCTGCCTCGATCCTTTTGCCGGGGAAGGGACGCTGCCAACCATCGGTATTTCTCGGTGCTTGATGCTGCTTTTGCAACGGAGGGAGGGGGCGATGAGGGATGCGTGAATGGGGAAATTAGAGTTACAAAGCCCGTCTCTCTCCTCTCTCGTCTGTGAATTAAAACCAGACCCGAGGTTCCTTCCTCCCACTAACACCAGAGCCAAATCCCTCGATCCAGATTAATATCCATCGACTGCCCCCTATTTTTGCCATCTCGCTCTCTCTGTGGGATCCATCCTTTTATTATTCATCACATCCCTCGTTACATATCCTCTTCTTGGCAAGACCTGCTCTTGTCCCAAGGTTGGCCTTGGCGAACGGTATCTGACCGTACCTGGCCCTTTTTTGACTACCGCTCGGCGTCACACGGGAATATTAGACGCAGTCAGCTCGCTGTCGTTGGCGTCATCACCAGCTGCATTTTTTATTCCCGGATTCTTCCTCGTCCTCCCTTGACGTTTTTCTTGATATTTCCCTTTATAAAACTCCAAGAAATATGAAAATGAAACTCAACGCAGACGCCATCAAGGCCGCATGGGCTTCTCTGCCTCTCATCCCCCTCATCTGCCGTGTCTCCCTCTTACACCTGCTCCAGCTCTCCGACTCGGCCGAGTATCTTGACCTCCGCAGCTCAGTCTTTATTGCCGTGCTGCGCGCCATCCTCACACCGTCCAAGCCTCACAGCATAGCCGAGATACAGGAGTTCTCGACCCGCGACAGCGGCCCCAAGGGCACGCTCTGGGTCAGCAAGTATGCATCGCCCCCGCCCCCCGAGACTGGAATCCGGGATGCGCTCCTCGAGACCCTGGAGCGCCTCGCAGGCCCCCGGGACAGCAAGTCCCGGCCGATGCCTGTGCCCGATATTGTCGACGTAGAGGCCGAGTGGACCGGGTACCGTGCTGGTGTCTCTCCAAACGAACCGCTGCCCAATATGTCGGAGCGCGAGCGGTACCACAGCATGATGCGCGAGTGCGCCGAGCCGACGACCGTTTTGTACTTACACGGCGGCGCCTACTACCTCTGCGATCCGTCAACCCACCGGCCAACCACCACGAAGCTCGCAAAACTCACGGGCGGACGCTGCTATTCGGTCCGCTACCGTCTCGCTCCCCAGCACCCATTCCCAGCTGCATTGCTCGATGCGCTGGCGTCTTACTTTACGCTGCTGTACCCGCCCCCGGATGCATACCACGACCCCGTGCAACCGGAGCACATTGTCATTGCTGGTGACAGGTGAGTCTTTTCTGGAAACACATGCGACATGTTTCCCCCTCTTCCCCTTCTCCTTCTCCTTCTCCCATGTTCCGTGACGCTGACCGTTTCCGACTGCCCCAGTGCCGGCGGCAACCTCTCCCTCGCGTTACTCCAGCTTCTCATGGAACTCCGGAGAGAAGACTCTCCGGTCATGTGGCACGGGGAGCTGCGTCAAGTGCCCCTGCCGGCGGGCGTGGCAGTCAGCTCGCCGTGGCTCGACATCACGCAGAGCGCGCCAACGTGGGATATGGACACGCCGACGCCGTACGACTTCCTGCCCAAGCCCGAGTCGCTGGACAAGCTCACGTTCCCGCCGTGCGACATCTGGCCCGCCAACCCGCCGCGCAAGTGGATCTACGTCGATGACGAGCTGGCGCCGCACCCGCTGGCGTCGCTCGTCATGGCCCGCAGCTGGAAGGGCGCGCCGCCCATCTACATGTGCACGGGTTGGGAGATCCTGGGCTACGAGGCAAAGTTCCTCGCCCGCAAGCTCGAGGCTGACGGTGTGCGCGTCGTCTTTGAGGAGTACGAGGCCATGCCGCACTGCTTCGCGCTGCTGCTGCGCAACAACCCGTCCACGCACCGGTGCTACGACGCCTGGGCGAGCTTCATCCGCGCCGCCGTGGCGGACCCGGATGACATCGTGACGGGTGCCGTCAGGGTCAAGGCCCGGACCCTGGAGGAGGTGCCGCTCGACTTCCAGAAGCTCAGTGACGTCACCGACGATGAGATGCGCCAGAGGGTTCTGGTCAAGGCCGAGCAGGCGCTGCCGTTTGCCCCGACCAAGAAGCCCAAGATGTGAGCTTATTTTAGTTTCATTGTAAAGAGCGCCCACTAGTCAGTGCTCTCTTTTATTCGCACAGTTGATTTCTTTCTATTATGATGGATATTGGGCATATTATGGGATGGGATGTTTGGGTTGTTTTAAAAGCTCGGAGTTAATTGGACGGCGCATATGGTTTCTTCCATTTTCTTTATTTCTGTCGGCATAGCACCTGGGAAACCTGAAGGGCAGGATACACCAGCGACGAAGATGAAGTTGTATGAATATTAGTGGCATCGAGTCGCTGTCAGATAATATGAACTGGTAAACTAAGCAGTCATTGTGTTTCTTTTCTTTCTTTTCTACTAGTTGTAGTTTTCGGACGCCTGGCTTTACACGTCGAATTGACCAACCAGCACACCTTGAACGGGTTCGGGACGCTGCGTAACGTGTGATTTGAGAAGTGATAAAAGTATATGCATCTTTGCACTTGGAACAAACCTCACTGGCCCAAAGTAAAAATAAGTAAAGAAATAAAAATAAAAAATAAAAATAAGGCTCCGCCGGCGCAACGGGGGGTGGGGGCTCCACACCAGCGCAACCCTTGCCCCAAGCTCCCCCTCCGAAATATTATCCCGCCCGATGCTACAGCTTTGCTCCGCTCCCGCTCTCTCTCTCTC
>NAGG01000860.1:0-37816 GCA_003031705.1 Calonectria naviculata | reverse complement strand
TTATTATGTTAGGGTTATGAGGTGTTATTTATTGTTTTAAGCCTCAGGTTGAAAAACCGGAGAAGTGGTCGCAATCAAAAGGTGGTGTTGTCGGACTTTTGGCACATCATTTTACATTTACATGGATTATTTTATTTTCACCTGATCCCTTGGAATCTTCTTGTACACGTGGTTTAGGTCTGGTGCATCCATGCTCGCGCTGGATGAGATGGCACAACATTGGTACCATTGCTTGTCCCGACGAAGAAAATAACCAATCAGCTCAACTAGTCGTTTTCGACTATTGTGTTAGCTTCTTCCGTCGGGACATTGCATGTATATGATAAATCACGTGTGATCTATGAAGTTCTTGAAATATATATATTGGGGCATTATGACTAGCTATCGTCTCATGTCTAAATGGTATATACCATTCAAAATCGACTGCGAAGGTATCTAAATTAATGCTGAGCCTCCATCATTACGCGGCAGGTTGAATGCTTGGTTAGCTAGCACCTGCATATCCAACTCGCCCTGAGCCCATGCGCTTTACTTCTCGCGACGCTGGTTCTCCTCGTCAGTAGAGGTGAACATGGCAGCGTTGGGTAGGCTGCCATTGCTGGAGCTGCCGTTTCGGTGCTCGACATTGATCTTGTCGTTGTCGATCTCGTCGACTGCAATAAGAAGTTCTCCATTCTTGCCATATCGGTGAGGCTCGATCTCGGCCTGCTTGACCACGTCGAAGGCCGCACGCCATCCCTTGACTTTCTGGAAAATACCGTCCATTTCCTCAAGGGATCGCAATGCGGTTTCGGGATAGAAGAAGTACACCGCTGGAATCATTAGGAAGTTGATAATAGCAAAAACGGTGTATGTGTTGTGCTTGATATTGGTGAAAGACACCGGTGTAACCATCACGACCTGTTTTTCGTGTAAGTGATAAGATAAGGTAAAGTTGCGGGAGGTGGGGCGATGTTATGTAACATGCACGTGATCTGGGGATTAGACTCACCATAAAGTTGAAGATCCAGTTGGAACTGGTCGACAGAGCATTGGAAGGCGCACGAATGTTGAGAGGAACAATCTCGGCGGGGTAGAGCCAAGTCATGCCGAGCCTGATTGAAAAGTTAGCATGTTTTTTTGGGGATTGTCATCTTTTTTGGAGGGTGTTGAGTGCACTTACCAGCCGACGGCAAAGAAGGTGTTGAAGATGAATAGGAAGACGACACCGGCAATCTGGCAACCCTTGTTGTGCTCCTGGGAACCAACACCAGAGAGAATGGCCATGGTGGCTGCCTGACCGATGGCACCGAAAAGCATCAGCTTTCTGCGACCGACACGCTCAACCAGGTAGACAGCAGGCCAGGAGGCGATGAAGTATTCGGTACCGTTGAGGGCGGCCAACAGTCGAGAGAGGTTGTCACCCATGCCCAAGTCGCGGTAGATCTTTGCAGCATAGTAGGTAATGAGGTTGATACCGCAAATCTGCTGCATCATCTGGTTGGTGAAACCAATCAAGACACGGTGGAGGTTTCGGTTGTCGTTGCGCTTGAACAGGTCGCTGAATGTGCCCTTGCTCATCTCGGCGTTGGTCTCCTTGATGGCCTTGAGCTCGTTCTCGACAAACTTGTCGTGCTCGTCGAGATCAGCAATGGAGGCGAGCACAGAGCGGGCCTCGGCTTCGTCGCCCTGGAGGATGAGCCATCGAGGAGACTCGGGCAGACCCATGACAAGGGCGAGAATGAAGAGACAGAAGACGATCTGGAAGGCCAAGGGGAATCGCCAAGAGACGGAGCCCGGCGCATAGGCCATACCGTAGTCAATCCAGTACGAAATCATGATACCACCCGAAATCAGGGCGCCTTCGATCATGACCAGCTTACCACGCTTGTGGGCGGAACACGTCTCAGACTGCCACATGGGCACCGTCGACGTATTCCCGCCGTTTCCAAGACCAGTAATGATTCGACCTATAATGAAGTGTTCCAGAGTGAAAGCAGAAGCCTGAAGAGCAGCACCGACGACCATGATGGCAGTACCGAGGAAAATCATGCGCTTGCGACCGAGGGGGTTTCCAATGAAGATGGTGATGATGGCACCGACGAAGCATCCCAAGTTGTAGGAGGCGATGGCGATACCCTGGTAGGTGGCACGTTGGGACTTGAGATGGGAGCTGATGCCATCTTCACCATCGTTGATGTCGGGGAACTGGGCAAGGAAGATGGGCAGCGTCAAGATACCTCCCATGACACCTTGGTCTGGATGGCGGGTGTTAGTGTCTGGCGGGTCTTTGAAACGGGTCGACTCCACGGACGACCCAACCCCATTGAATTGGCTATCAATTGGGGCCCTGCGAGCACTTACCGTAACCGAAGAGCAAGAAATCGCAACCTGCAACTAGACCGATGGCATAGTTGAGGGCTTTCCCCTTCATTCCAAGATACGTCTTGGGCATGATGGGCAGCGGTGACGAGCTTGTCGCTGCGTCGTGTACGGGTTTTTTTTTTGGTTGAAGAAGAAAGACGATGGAATAGATGTGTTAAATTCAGAACAAGCTGCTCATGCAAGTGAAACCCGTTCCACTTGAGAAAGAGATGCAGACACGGTTGGAGACACAGAGGAGAAAGATCGTCGGGGGGATCCCACGGGGTCTATATAAGCAGGCGGCGACGATATCTGTCAGTCGCACATCAGAGGGGAAGGGTCGTTGAGCTTGGAAAAAGTCAAGCCCGAACCACTGGGTCCACGGTCTCTCCCATGATAGCCACACCCTTGACTCAGGCGTCGCATAAGTCGACGTCTGTGGACATGTACACGCCTGGACCCATGTACCGGAGCGCAAGGTTTGTACCTAGCAGTGAGGTCTGGCTCTGCCGTGGTGGTGGTGTGTGACCCCGGCAGCTAGAGCTAAGAGCGTAAAAAGCGAACAAGACAATTAAAACAAAAAACAAAAAAACAATACCATATCTGATACACGCACGCCTCCCGCAATATCTGCTTGCCTGACCTCTTTTTCTCTATTTCTCCCCCTCAAAAATGGCCCCAGCTCCACGAGTTAAATCTCTACAGGACCGCTCCAACCGCAGGCCATGGCCATCGATGGCTCACACGCTGGGGGAGCGTGGGGAAAGCACGACGTCATTGTAAGCGCGCGCGGAGAGGGATTATGAAAACTGGGGCTGGAGGGCGTCAGGGACGTCCCCTGGCCCGGCGTGGCATTGGGTCTGGGGATTGTGTGGATAAGTCGCAGAGAGCAGGGCAGAGGGCAGAAGACAGAGGGCAGCAGATGCGATGCTGCGTTTTGACCGGCTGTTCACGTTTCTCAGCGCACTTTGCATCCTGGCCGACACCCTGCTTGCTGCTTGCGAGGGCTTGCGCGCCGGCCGTTGCCATTGGACGGATGCGTGCGTTCAGGTCGGGCATTTTCTCTTTTACACTTTCTTGGCCGTCGCGAGGAGCGGGAACAAGCACACCCGTCCGCCGTCCACGTCCATGCTTTTTTTTTTTCTTTCTTCAAAGGGCTACCACCCGTTTGCATGATTCGTGAGTGGCAACCCCTCCCAAAGGCCGTTCGAACCGCGAGGCTGGGAGTTCCAGCTTTGGGCGAGAGAGGCAACCCGAGCCCGGTGGCCAGACGAGCTTGGCGATAACTGGGAGCCCGGAGCGAGCACGAGAGCCCCTTCACGTGAGCCCTCGCCTCCTCCTCCACCTCCACGCCCTCAGCACCTCAGATCCATGTCCTCCCCGCCAAGGATAAGGCGGGGACGCAGAATCATGGGCGGCGCCATGGCGTCCTCCCGTGCTAGGCGACGCTGCCGAGAGGTCAGCCAAGCGTGAGGCTCTGCGGTAGAAGCTTGGCCTGAACCTGCGAAACAACGACATGACTGTGCATCAATATATACGCGAAAAACAAAGCGGTTTCTCCTCCCCATGCAAGCAGGCACCCGTGTTTTTTTCTCGGTTTGCCGGCCGAGATCCAACACTTGAGCTTCTTTTCGAGGTGCCCGCTGGACGTGCGGTAACATCTACAAGGTGTGCCTGCATCTGCAGAGGAAGGGCGGCGCGGCCAATCTCCGCCTCCCCAGAGTCAGGGAGGCGTGTGGTGTGCGGTGCCCCGGACCATTTCCACAATTTCAACCCACGTCTTTTTTTTTTCGTAGTACACACTCCGGGGTCGGAGAGAGAGGCCTGCGAGAGGGCTGGAGTTGGGTTAGCCCATTGCCTCTTTCTTTCTTTTTTCGTTTGCTCGATGAAGAAGGCTTATGGAAAGCCAACGCCTCCCGTGTCCTGCCGCAACGCCACCGGGCGAACCAGATCTAGTATCGCGAGACTAATAGCCTAGATTTCATCACACTACCAATCACACCGTCATGCACTCCGGATTCAAACAGCGGCAAAACGTCTAGAACAAAAAACAATCCTACGCACTAAAGCTGGATCGTGGCACTGAGAGTCGGGTTAGCCTTGCGACCCGGCATGCCTGCGAGACTTGTCTTTCGTTCCTATACGGTCCTCGTTGGCCGACCCCCCTGTCCATCTGGTTTTCGTCTCGTTCGTGGATGGTACATGTCGCAACGGTGTGCGTGCTTTTTTTTTTGTCCTCGCCCAACTCTACCTCCCCCCGTCCGTCCGTCGTCCACTGGGGCCCGTCATGAACGGAGCGAACTGCCTGTCAAAATCCCGTGTGGTTGGGCCGGGGCGAGATCCACTGGCAAAAGTACTGCGCCGTACCTTTGCCTGACGGTTCGAAAACGTCCCAGTCCCGCTGGATGTCCCTCCTTGGTGGGCAATGGCATGTCGGCCGGGTGGGCACCAACAACATCCCATTGTGAAATAATTCCCAACAAGTGGGCACACGTCCCTGCTGATCCACCGAGCTTGTGCGATAATCGACACCGTCAGGACGAATGGCGAGCGTCCGTTCGGTCCTGCACCGTAATCAACGTCCCGCTTCGGATATATACGGCGACGTTTGGGCTCCATTTCACAGCTTGATTCGACCGTCTCTGGCGGCTCAGAACCTTAGGGCCATGGAGCCTCCATGGGGCCCTTACGTCACTCGAGGCTTGAGCGGGCCGATTGAGATATGGGTTCAGCGAGTTGGGGACCCGGAGGATGGGCTAGCCCTCGCCCTGCCAGCCTGCATTCACTTGCATTCGCGGTTTTATTGTCTCAATGGGTAAGACAATGGACAAGAAGACACAGGAAAACCTTTGCGCCTTGTTGGTTCTGGTTCTGGCCAATTGTGGTTGCAACAATGTCCTGCCTAATTTGGGGGCGTCTTCGGGTTTCCTGCATTGGCCAAGATGAACCATTAAGCTGAATCACACGTGCAGTGGCGCACTAACAAGGCCGCGGTCTATCGCGGCGACGGCGCCCAAGTGCCGTGTGGCCGGCGTCGTGGGTCCGGAAATCCTTCGGTCTTGGGCCCGAGAGATGAAACCACTGGCAGAGGGAATACGCAGAGCTGGGTACTGGGTACCTGCAAGGCTGGTGGGATTTGGATATATTGCACATGTCGCGGCGACCCAGCCATCGTGTTTCCCTCTCCCGCCGGCTCCTCACTCGTTCGACTGCGTGCTCACAGCGTCGCCGCAATGCAACCCGGGTCCTTGCACAACTCGTCAACACGACCAATGCCGTGGCCGCGACGACGTTGAAGCGCATCCCGATATCCTCACAGTTGCTGCTCTTCGCATCTGAGATCCCTGCACATCACACCACGATCCCGCATGCGCAAAGGGTTTCTACGATCCTTCATCGAGGCATTAATAAAACTTTTTTACTTCTCTCCCGCCTTGTGCGTGTCTAGCCGCTACGTCTCTCTCTCTCTTGGGACTTGGAGGTGGTCCGGCACGCGCAACGTTTCGCTGATCGCTACTGTTTTAGGAACAAGGTCTCTTCTGTGCCATCATCGGACCAACGCCTGCCGAGGGCACCACTGGCAGATTTTTAGGTCTCCTGTCGTCTTGTCAAAGAAAGAAAATAGTTGAAAGGTGCTTTATGAAAACTGGATCTGGCAAAGGGGCGGGCCCGTTTCCCCGCTTTACAGGTTCCCTGGTGCAGCAAGATTCTGATCTCCCTCAGCCCAATGCGACGCCGCAACTGCGCAGCCAAACCAACAGCGTGTCGCCGCTTCTGCTTGCTCGCTCGCTCGGACTGCACGACGGTCAAAGGACGGACGACACGAAGCACGCCGGCGCACCGCATGGCAGATAACCTACAAGACTAGCGATCCCCGGGATGGCCCCAGTCTTTTTCTAGGCAACAGAATAAAACCAACACACACACACACACGGCACTAAACCCTGGTAAGAGTTTCCAAACCGTCTTGTTTTGGGTCGCATTCTTTTCGACTCGCCTCGACCGCTCCAGGAAGCCATCCCCGGCGCTTCGCTGCACCAGCACCGCACCGCAACTCTCCATACGGAGCCATGTAGTTTAATTCCTTGCATTGCATCTGGTAGAACGGTGGGGAGCATCAGTCATCTCACGTCATGCCAAGCCAGAACACGGCAAACCAGGCTTGCAACCATCGACGATGGGCCTGTGTGCTGCTTATCGATCGTCTAGCACCATTGCCGGAAACTGCCCAAGCTTCGGAGTTGCCCATGATGATCCTCTTACAGAAGGCACCCTCTCCATCTCTCCATCCCTCTCCTAAGCTGCCAAGAGGATGACTCGAATCAAAAGGACAAGTCCAAACAGAGAGTAGTACTCTTTCGATATCTCGGGAACAAGCAGCAAACTCGCCAGGGAATAAAACACAAAAAAAAGACAAAACACTAGCGAGTCCACACCTCGCTCTCACCCCATTCCCACCTCATAAACTTCCTATCCTAGCCGTCTCCGTCCTCCCGTTCTCCACCAACCAAAACCCCTTCAATCACACCCCGTCCGACCATTTTCATTCGGGTTCCCTATTTAGGTAAAACCGACCTCCGGACTTTTTTTTTCTCTCTTTCGCGCAAACAAAAAAAAAAAGTCTGTGTGTGCTTTTCCCCTCTCGTCTGACTGGCCCAATTTATTTTTCCTTCTTTCTACTTGGTAGCTTTGACGATCCTCCGCAACCAGTTGCCCCATGACAAGACGGCACGGGAAGTTTACGCTGGGGCACTCTGCTGGCGCGCTGAGAAGAGAGTGGTAGCGAAGACGACGAGAGAGCCCGTGTGTCCCCAATCAATCCCACCCCTTTGGTTCAGAGCTGTGGTCCCCCCTCACCTGGGGAAGACCGCATCCCCATACCCACCACCCCCTTTCCCTCTATCGCTGACAGACAACTGGGCCGGGGCGATCTCTTTGACTCCAGATCAACTCCAAACTCCATCAAAACGGTCTTGGGGTAACAATGGGGAAACGCAGTCTGGCGTGCGTCTTTCCCCAGACTTTGCTGCGCGGGGTCTAGCCCGCCTGGTCGAAGCGCACGCATAATTCGCATCTTTGTGTCGGGTGTGGATTAATGTTTATTTTTTATTCTTTTTCCCCCTTATGCATCTATGTAGCTGCGCATTGTAGTAGCGTAGTGTAGTAGTAGTAGTGTGTACATGTTTAAGCTTCCATCATGAGACGTTACAGACAGAGCAGTTAAAAAAAACAAGACGAGTGCTCTATACAGGCAAGGTATAGCGGGTTGATACAGTATAATTCCTCTCCAAAACAAATGCCTTCCCCCTTCCGTTCGCCGTAATAATGCATCCTGAAGACCCAAGCTGCTGCTATTGTCTGCCTCGTCTCTCCGCCTCAAACAGCTCGCGCTTCATGTCCATCAGCATATCCTCCAATCGGTAGACATCGTCGCGAGATAGTGCTGCGGCGCGCAGTTGATCTAGACTGCCACGTAGTGCGTCCATGATGGAGCTAGTTTTGTCCTCTTCCGCCTCTGCGTCTTTGGTGCAGGACGCCTCCTCAGGTTGCGCTGCTGCATGGTCCACGTCTACTTGTGATTGACTCTGCGAAGCCGCGTTAGACTCTGTCACCAGCTGCGACATGAGCTCCTCGTCCGTGTCCCCTTCCGCTCGGTCAGCTGGTGCCGCCTGCTTGGACGGCAATATTGTTTTCTCCTCCACCCCTGAACCTTGGGAATCTGCTTCTTGGGAGTTTTTACTCTTTCCTGCATTTCGACGCGAAGAGCGCCGCGTCCTGGTGGCTGGAGAATCCGTCTCAGCCGCAGTTGGCGTCGGTTGAGTCTCTTCCACCCGTTCTGGTTCCGATGCGGCGCCGGACCGTCTCCTCTTGCTGCGACGCTCAGCATGCAGGGCGGCCCGTTTCCTCTTCTTGCTGTGGCTCTTGCTCTGGCTCTGACTTTGGCTTTGGCTCTGAGACTCCTCGTCGGGCTGCACGGGCGTCGACGGGATAACTGGCGAGAGGGAACGCTTCCTGCCCCTCTTCGTTGTCTGCTGCTCTTTCTCCGGAGACTCAGCTTGGACGGTAATGCATGCGGCCTTTTCAGGGGAAGCATTGCCCAGTCCACTGAACGGCAATTCGCTGTTCCTTGCTTCAAGCTCAACCACCAGTCTCATCATGCTACTTTCGTCGACTTCGCTAAGCTCAAATGAAGAGTCATGTTTCTGGCTGTCGGCTACCTGTGCAACTTGAGCGCTTGTTGTCTCCTCTGGTATTTCAGGACTGCTTCTGGCATCCACAAACTCTTCGTCAACAGACTTGGGCGTTTCTTGGACCTTGTTGTCCGGCGGTGCCCGGTGCCGAGGAGTAGATGGAGCATCGGGTGCATTTTCGCCAACGTCCTCGGACACTGCCTCTGGAACTGCCTCTGCGACCGCCTCGGGAACAACCTCAGGAGCCTCGGCAACTGAAGGAGTCTCCTCCTCAGAAACCACAGGGGCGGGCTCTTCCACGACGCTAGAAGGAATAACCTCCTCGGTCTCAGCTGGTGATTTTGACTTGGCCCTCTTGCGGCGGCTTCGTCGAGAGGCTCGCCCGGCAGACGTAACCCGGGGGAGTCTTTCTTCGGCTCTCCGATTGGTTGGTGGTGTTCCTGGGGGCGACGAAAACTGCCAGCTGTCCAAGGAGCTTCTGGCTCTTGATCTGGTTTGGATTTCGGTCAACAGCGGATTGCGTCTTGGGTCAGGCGGCGATGAAGGTGGATCGGCGTAGTCTTCCATCTGCAATGCCTGTCCACGCCGAGGCGTTGGGGTCGAACTGATAAACTCCTCGAAAGAGGTGGTCGGCTCGGGTGTCGTTTCCTGTTTTCTGACACTATCCTCGGTTGGCTCTTTAATCTTTGCTTCCTCGGCAGCCTGAGAACGAGTCCTTGGGCTGGATCTGATGCCTGCGTATATCCCAGAATTCTCCTGCTGTCGCTGGCGGATTTCCTTTTGTCTCTCTGTGAGATGCTGAGATTCGTCAACGAGAGGAGACGACACAATCGGAGCGAATTGAATCTGTGAATTGTCATGACGTAGACGAGGCGTGCTCGTGCGCTTCTTAAGCTTCGACTTGCTTTCTGCCACGTCTGGAGTCGCATCTCTACGGCGCTTTCGAGTCATGGGCCCCTTGATTGAGGGCTTGAGCAGAGACGCGCCAGAGGGAGTAGGCTGTTCAGCCTCATTGCGAGATGATTTGGTAGACGAAAGTGCGATAAAGCTGAGGTCGTCTTGTGATTCGATAAAGGATTGGGCCTGTGCACCAAATTCGCCGCTTGATTCCTCAAGACCGGGAAAGGAAACATCCACCTTTGGTCGCAGGGCAGTGATGATTGCCTTGAGACTATCCGAGCAGTCAAGGCTTTCCTCATCCTTGTAAATCTCGTTCCATGTTTCGGCCATTTTATTGACAATGTATCGGTGCTTGCTCTTGAACCCTGCCGAAATCAGAGGCTCGACCAGGTTCAGGTCCTTATTCTCGAGAGAACCAAGCGAGATGAGCTGACGGCTAACAGTATCCCAAATTGTTCGAATCTACAGGTGTTAGCTTCTGGTGGTCTATATTTTACACTATATACTTACTGCAGTGGCCATGGGGGACTCGTCACTCAGCTTCAACTGAGCCTTTTCGTCCTGAATCCATGGGCAAAGACCGTCTTGCAACTTGGTCAGCATCTTGATACCAGTTTCCGGAGCATATGCAGCCATGAATGCATTCACAGCTTCGAAATATGCCGCGATATCTGCTACGTCGCTTGACTTTTCAAAGTTCTCATAGAGAAATCTCATGCTTTGATCCTGGAGCTTGTAGAGATTATCAAAGGGGTCAAAGGATGCAGAAGCCTTCACAGTAGCTGGAGGTGCTCCCCAAAGGCGTCGTCGAGCCACTTCGACGGCCTGGCGGTCGCGTGGCAGCTTGGCAACTTTGAATAGCATTGTCGTGACTTCAAGAGCCAACTGGTTTGATTTGTCGGTGCTGTTGAAAAAGTTTTCCGCCAGTATCTTGGAGACAGGCTCAACGAGGCCAATGGCACGGCCGGCATCGCCGCACTCCTGTACGATGTGGTTTGAGAGAAGGTCAAAAAGCGAGATCCAATATCGAGAAGGCAGATTAGGGTGAGATAGAAGGCCTCGCTCCAAGACTGACACGATTTCCCGGTACTCGGGTCCGAGAAGCCGTTCGCTGCTTGGTGGGTTCGAACTAGTGATTAATTGTTCCAAGGAGAAGCGCATATTGTTTGCGGCCAGAACCCAGGGGCCGTAAGGGGTCAGAGCATCTCGAGGCAGCAACCGAAGCATTTCTCGAGTGAGCTCGGCACGAATCTTGTTGCTTCTCTCATTGAAAAAGGGCTCGAACACAGACTGGAAGAAATCACACAGTTCATCATCGTCGGCTGCTCCGGGCGGAATAGAGCAGAGAATCGAAAAAAGATGATACACAGGGGCCTGAACAATTCCACGTGGTTTTTCTGCCTTGTCAGGTCGGTGTGATGGCGTTGCGGCAGGTTCAAATGTGTTGGTCACGGTCATGGACAGCCTCTTCTCAGTAAATGGAAGCAGACCAAGGCTCTTGACCAGGACATGAATATAGTTGTTGATGCTGGGCAAAAACTTGGACTTTAGAGATTCTTCACTTTCGATTGAGCCTTTTGACCACATCTTGTGCAACAGACCAAAAGCAGAAGCAAAGAATCTTGCGGTATCATCCGACACTTTGATATCCTTTGCCGAGGCAGCAGCAATAGATCCGGTCAGGGCCTGCCAGAGCCTGTAGGTCAAGCTCTCTTTGTTGGCCAAGTCGGTAAACTTCTTCTCCAAGATAGGGCCAACCAGCTCGAATACCTTGTCGCAGTTGCGCCGGGTCCATTTTGCATCAATGGAAGGAAGGTCTTCAGGTGTAACCAGAGGCATGTCTCTGATGCGATCCTCCCTCCAACCTCGGGGTGTTGACACGTCCAAAAGCCCAGTGAGGATACGAGATGCCTGTGTGATCGAGTCGCTGTGGCCTTCAGGCTTCCCATCGAGGTTGATGAGCTGGGCCATGACGGGTTGCAGCGTCAAGTCCCAGACGGCATCGATTGAGGTGTTGTCGGGGCTTGGTCTAAAAGCGTAATAATAGAGGTTACAGATGCCGCCAAAAACAATCCTTCTCAACTTCATGCCTTCCTCGGCCTGTTTAGCGCTGTACTTTCGTCGCAATTGGCTCATGAGGGGCTGAGCCAACAAGGACAAAGCCTTTGGTGTTCCTTTGCTGTCAATGAGGGAGAGATATACGTAACGGTTCCAGGCATAATTTGCTTCCTGCCTGGTCTGCGAATCAGTCGTGTTGAACGCAGATTGCGCAAGTTTCAGCCAAGAGTTGAAATGCTGCCATCTGTCGAGTGGGCAGCGCAAGAAGAGCGTAATGGCGCTCAAAATCTGAGGGGCAGCTGAAGCGGACTGCTTATCCTTGATCATGTCCTCCAGCTTGTTCAAATACAGCTCAATATATGAATTTTCGCCGTCCATGGTCTGAAATATTTCCGTCGCCTTGCGGATAATTTGTTTTTCGTTCCTGAGTGTGAATCCAGCATCCATTCCCAAGCTTATGGCCTGGGCACGAATGTCTCTTATGGTGCTCAACATGTCTGTAAACATGTCCGTCATCCAATCCGTGTGTATCGCCATGTGGCTGCGTGATTGTTTAATGAGTCGCTTGTAAATTTGGATGCGGCCCATGACAATACTCTTGCCTGTCAAACGATCCTCAATCTTTTGCAAAGAAGTCACCAACCTGCCAACTCGGTCCAAGGTCATGACCTTGGGAGAAAAAGACTGGAAGGCGACTACTTGCATCAGATGGCGCACGAGATCTTTGGGAACGGCCGGGTCATCGAAACAGCGAATACAGTGGTCAATGATGAAAACACCAAAGTCAGAGGTTAGCGTGGATGCGATGGCCTGGAAGTGCAAAAAGGTGGCAAGGAGGTTCAGAGCGTGGTTGACAAGAGAGCTGTCGGCAGACCCGTTCTCCGTCTTGGACTTGATGTCGCGCTGAATGAACTGCATGAACAAACTCATCTTGTCTTGGAGTGCAACCCTGTCAGGCAGATTGTTTGAGGCTTTGAGTGCGCGCGCAAGCATCATGTAGGCATCGAGGCGTGAATCTCGGTCGGAGCCGGCAAGCTGCTTTATTGTCGAGTCCAACATCTCGGCAATGTTGGCCTTGTTCGAGAGGCCATCGAGTCCGCCGTGCAGAGAGGAAGCGAGCGGGTTGGGGGAGGCCGAGGCTTTGAGGATGCCTTTGATGGGTTTTGATGCCGATCGGGAGACGGAGAGGGGGGACGCCCGATACGGCTTGCTGGCGTCGCGGTACTCCGGGGGGTCTTTGTACTCGGTATGCGCAGACCACTCGACCTTCTTTCTCATCCGCTTCGAGGCTGAATCCGAGTTGGTTGCTCCGGTGGACAGGGGAGAGCTGGGGTTCGGAGGCGTCGAGAGCTGGAGTCGGGGATCAAAGGGGCTGCGGGTGAGAACCGATCTGCGAGAGACTGGGGGCTCTAGATTTGTTTCTCGAGGAGGAGTCGGAGGCCGGTTTGGCAGCGACTCGAGAACGGTGTTGGAGGCCGTGGCTGAAGATGCCATGGCTGCCAGGCAGCGTTGGCGATCTAGACAGCAGTGAATTGGCCGGGTAACCGTCAAAGAATCATATATCGAAGGGGGCGGGAGGATATGTCGGACTGGGCGCTGGGGACCAGGAAAGGAGATGGCCAACAAAGAACGACTACTACCCCGGTATCAAGAACAAAGAGAAGCGTTGAATAGTCAACCGACGGAATGATGGCGTCGAATCTGAGGTGGAGGTCGTCAAAGTCAAGACTCTGCGACCAAATGTTACTAAACTGGGGCCCCGGTCCGAATGGTCTTGGTCCAGCACGAGCCGGCCGCGAAATTTTGGCCTGACAACGCGTAAAAGCGCGTGGAGTTGGCGGTCGAGAGCGGGATCAATTAAAGATGAGGCCCGTGCGCCGCTCGAAAGCCTCACCCTGTGTCGCACTAGCCACATCCTTCCATGGTTGATGGGGGAACCAGTCTTGACCTGTCGCATTTTCTCTTTTTCGGATGCTTAGGCTCAAAATGCCGTCTAGGAATGAGTGTGTACACAGTATTCTTCTCATGGACAGTGAGGTCCTATCTACTCTATGTAGGAATAGGAGGTCTCTTTATTAATCTTATCAACTACAGTTTTCCCGTCTCATCCGGTTCTACATTGATAGAGCATGTAGAAATGATTGGCTCTCCCATTCTCACATTAACCCAGAGTCCTCCCTCTGCTGGCATATCACTATACTGGGGACTTTCAGGAGACGTGAGACCCTGAGAGTCAACTGAAATTCCCGGAAACGGGCTGAGAACGCGGTAGCGGCTGAGAGGCCCGTGCGCCACATCTGGGTTGCGCCACAGTGTACAGCCGACAGGCAGTACCCTACCTTGGCTTACAGGTACGGTACGGATACAGTTGTCGGAGGTATTGATGGATAAATTTGGAGGTGTGAGGTCAGATGAAATATTGAATGACACCCAGCATGCTTCAACTCGCATCATTGATGCCGGTACTGATGAGCTAGCACTATGGAGCCTGTTGCGCCGGGCGGACAAGTAGCCACCTAAAATTAATAACACGCCAGGAGACACCGACCAAAGAACTGCAAGCAGCCATCCACAGTCCCGCACATGGCTCAGTAACTCTCCAAATCCAACCCAAGCTTCGCGCTGTCATCCCAACACCCATCCGTAGCCACCATCGTTCCTGTCTCGCCTTATTCACATATCATCCATTAGTTGCTCTTATCTTCTCGCTCTCATTCATCGTCCATCATGGCAACCCTCGGCACAGCTACTGGGCCAGGTGAGTCGACTGGTACATGACCGAACCATGTTCCAATGACTGACAGAGCCCCCCAGCCAAGCTCAAGGCTGTGACTGAGCTGGTCAAAAAACTATCTGACGACCTGGAAGAAATCAACCTTCTCCCCAAGGGCATGCATCTCCCTCTACATATTTGAGGCACAATCTCCTGACTCTTGATACTGGGTGCAGATCGCGATCGAGCTCTAGAGGAACTCAAGATATATGGGCGTGACCCCAGGAATGCTGACCCCATCTTCACTAAGGAGGTCAGTACTGAACACCACCCCCGTTATACGTCACTTCGCATCCGTTTGCCGGTGCTGACATTTGCCCAGGGCATCACAATGCTCCTGCGACATGCGTTTCACAGTCCATCAAGTGATACCTCTCGTGCTGCTCTCCGAGTCTTGGCCAACTCGATGCTTTTGAAGCCCGAAACTCGCCAGATCTTTGTGGATCAAAACTTCGTGCCAAAGGCTTGCAAGGATCTCAAAACTGAGAGCTGGGACTCAGAGTTCCTGCTCTCTCGCATCTTATTCCTGACCACATATGACACTAAAATCGACCTCAAGGAGCTCGTCGACAAGCACCATTTGGCAGAGCGCATCAATGAAAATCTAGGCCGCCATGCAAAACAATCCACCAAGTCCAAAGCCAAGGTAGACCCCATGCAGGACATGGCTCTTGTCGAGACTTTGAAACTTCTCTTCAACGTCACCCACTACGTCAATGATCCAGAGCACCTCGCTGCCTTCACTCCCTCGCTGCCCCATATTGTGACATTGCTGTTCAAGCAAGATATTTCACCCGCCAAGCCCCTCGATCCCCCCTTTGGCCCACTTGTCAACGCCTTGTTGAACCTGGATTTTGAAGCGGAAAAGAGCAAGGCCGCCCTCTTCCCAAGTGCCGACGCCAATTCAGTGGCATCACGATTAATCGAGATATTGGATCCGGCGATGAAGGTTTACCATGACACTGAACTCGAGGCCGTGGTGACACCACTCATCAGCGCCATCAAAAAGGTGCATGAGATTGCCCCAGATGCTACCAAGGAGCACATTCGTCGCCTCCTTCTCCCAACTGCCAAGGACCGTGAAAACGTCCTGGGTGAAGGTACCACCCTCTCTGCCAGACTACTCAAGAACTCAAACAACCCCACTGCTCCAGCGATTCGAGAGGCCATTTCTCACCTGTTATTTGACATGTCCGATAAGGACGCTTCCAAATTTGTTGAGAATGTGGGATATGGTTTTGCTTCTGGTTTCCTTGTCCAAAACAACGTACCTATCCCTGCTTCAGCCTCAGAGGCCTTCAGCAAGGGCGACGAAACCGGCGAACAGAAGCTTGTTAATCCCATTACTGGACAATTCATTGACTCGGAAAAGTTTGTGGACGTCCCAGAAATGTCTGAAGAAGAGAAGGAGCGCGAAGCAGAAAGACTTTATGTCCTCTTTGAAAGGTTAGTTGTATCCGATCCAATAGCAAACCGCGGAGCTAACACGCTTGAAGATTGAAAAAGACTGGTATTATTGATGTCGAAAATCCCGTGGAGACGGCCATCAGGGAAGGGCGATTCAGAGAACTCAAAGACGATGAGGTTGAAGAACTGGATTAAATATCAAGTCCTTTGGTTGATGATTTTTGTGTCTATATGCCCAATAGTGTGATATCTAACAACAAGTCATCTCAAACTGAAAGCCACATACGAATCATATGGTTGGATATGATGAAGAGAAACTAGTGAGAACGAGAATCCTGCTCCCTATGCACTCAAGCACACTCGTTATTTTTGGGGGGGTTTTGTTGTAATATCCGGTTGCTAGGAGCTTTCTCATAAAATCACTGTAATCGCTCCCCAATCGAGCGATGCGGCAACTGAAATACCAAACGCCCCGGTCAGTTAGCAATCAACTGTAGCCAGCTGCTTGCCTATGTTTGCTGTCGGCACCAACAAAGGTTGTGCTCTGGGTCATCGCCAACAACAAACAAACATCAACAGTCACTCTCATAACAACGGGATAGTAATTTCGTAAAGGTTTCTTTTTGCCTCCTCTTTCACGTTTAAACCGCCCAGTTTTGCTTTGGTAGCAAGCACATACTGCAACAGAGATCCTTGTACCACCAACCCAACAACTTGCTAGTTCAAGGCCCATTTCTGGAATTACAAAGACGGCACCATCAAGCTTTTTAAACAAAACAGTCCCATCACACACAAAACATGGCACCCAATAAGGGGAAATCAACCAAGGGACAGACCGTCTTTTTCGGTCGCGAAACAGCAGTTCGTCGCGAAGACGTTGAAAAGTAGGTGCACCATATGACACGGCGATAGATCTGATTGACAAATTTAGGCTTCTACCGACCATTGAGGGGAATAACGGGGTTGAAGATGAATATCCCTTAGTCGTTTCAGACCTACTCAACGATGAAAGTTCTGGGGAGGATGAAGATTACAGCACGCCCCCGGAAGAGGCTACCTCGGCTCCAAAGCGCCCACACTCTGCTACTATCTCAGACAAAGATTCAGAACCCGAAACACCAGAAAATCCTCCCCCTAAACGTCAGCGTAAGCCCAATAACACTCGCTCAGCTGAGCCCCGACGCTCTAGCCGTATTTCTACGACAGCAGACAAGCCGGAGGGGAAAGTCGTCCCAGCGAAAAAGGCCGGACGCGGTCGCCCTCCCAAGAAAACCAATACAACCAAAGATTCCAGCTCTCCAAAGTCACAAGATGAGGAATGGGAGGTGGAAAAGATCGTTGACTCGCAAATTGATGCAGACTCTCATGAGCACTTTTATCGTGTCAAGTGGAAGGGGTATCCAGCAAAGGACAATACCTGGGAGCCCAAGAAGAATTTGGGTCACTGCCTTGAAGCAATTCGCCAATACGAAAAGGGATTAAAGAAGTAATTGTGGTTAATTTTCCATATTGAATCGTTGAGATACAATAGAGATACTGAGTTGGAGATGGGATTTAACATGTCTGGAGAATCGGGGCGTTGACTATTATTACGAGATGTCATTAGGTCTAAATCAATCGTCTTTACAATACATTTTGAAACAACGTAACCAATCCAAATACTGTCCCAGCAAGTGGTAGCATACTTCGACCCAGGTTTAGAGACGCCCATTTTCCCATCAATGCCTTGACTTCGCTCAAGCTAGCAGCGCTGGTTCCCGCTGCCGCTGCATGTAGTAGCGCATTCGTGTGGGACATGAAAGTCAGCGTGTAGGGCACAATTGAGATGGTCAACACAGCGCCGGCCACGAAACCCTTCCAGTTGCCTCCGCGTTGGTAAGTGTCGTAGGCAGCATAAAGATATCCGACGGCTGTGGTGGCTGCAAATTTGGGCATGATGGCAATGCCGCGTGCGAATATTTCAGCCCAGACGCCGGCAGGGGCCGCGGAAACAAGAGCCGCGGGAACACCAGCGATAGACATGCTGGCAATGCAACCTGGGGTTTTCTATTAATACATGTGTATTTCGAGCAGAGATGAGGTTCGTTACCTGAAGCCCAGGCTGATCCAGCAATGCCAGTGGCAACGGCCACAAGGGAAGGGGTTGTGAATTGCATTTTGGTGAATTGTTAGGAAATGGTGTAAATTATATGTGTGTCAGTATGGATACAAGACGCCTTGCAAGCTGATTTAATTCTCGATTGATTGAATTGAATCCCATTGCAGTCGTCGTCGTCATTTATACGTCTTTTGTTCGAGGGCTAAAGCGGGGCCGCAACCATGCGATCCTCCGGACTTGGATCGTTGTCCGCCAAGCCCGGACTTTGACGGTCACAAAAAAGTCCGGCACCTACCCCGTACATGATCTCGCATCGATCCTCGATACAGAGAGCCATCACCCTTGAACTAGTTTCCAGTGCTTACTCATGCACGCATGCCCGAAATACCAATCTAGTGCTCTGCCTTGGCTCTGTTGGGGTCCCTGGCAATATATCCGCGCAATGTAATCTTCTTGGTCAGGTCCCGGAGGTCGTCCTCGACGTACTCGGTGCCCAGCTCAAACCCAGCCTTTTCCAACACCCTGTGGCTTGCCAGGTTGTCATGATCAGCAATGGCCGAGATGAACTCGTCCTTGACCTCGCCATCGCCGCGGACAGTGTTCTTGTCCACTGCGAGCTCGACTTCCTCGCGCGGCAGCTCCCACCACGTCTCCAGAAAGGCGCGAAGAAACTCGGTCGCATAGCCCTTACCCCAGGCCTTTGGGTGCAGCATGTATCCTATTTCCGGCCAGCCTTGCTCGCCAACCCATTTTCCGTTTCCACCGATGCCAATGAATTCACCTGTCGAAGCCAGGCAGATGGCACAGTTGTACCGTTCAACATCGTTGGGCGGCAGCTGCATCGCAAAGTTATTCGCCCTGGTCTCGTCCACGTCCCTGTCTGGGCGCCCTTGGATGCTTCGTTTCATCACCTCTGGCTCCGCTCGCAGGGCATGCAAGCCTTGGAGGTCGTGTTCATCATCATTCAACGGTCGCAGGATGAGGTTTTCGGTGATGATGGTTCGACGCTGGCTGTTTGGAGGTAGAGGGTAGACGGGCAGCGTCGTCTTGATAGTGGCCCATTCCAGGGCTGAGGAGCGCTCCATGTTGCAATGCACGCCCAACGTCGTCAGCGATGGGTTTGCAAACTACCACAAAGGTTTGAAGGTTCAAGTCAGTCAATTCAAGGTATGGCCTTCTTTTTCAACATCTCGTCAAGTCAACTTCATCTTGCGCTCGTCCCACCATGACTCACGACTAGGGCAGTCACCATCGCCAGCTTACAAAAGTTCATGCTGCTGCACCCGCTTCCGGCCGACATGCCATTTCCAGCACCCACCCGCACTGCATTCCAAAAAAAAAGTCACATGCACAGAGCTCTCTCAATCACGCAACACATACTGTGCATATTGGTTGGAGAATACGAGTCGCAGAAATTAGACACCGGTTTAGATCTAGGAACCAAACTCAAGCTACAACTTGGATCGTCAGTGCGCCTCGTCACGTAGCATCTCAGTGCGGCAAAGTGGGGTGTGAACGGCACCGTTAGATCTCACTCCCAGTTTATATCGTTTCGGACATTTGGTGCAATTTGCCGCCTTTTCCACCACCGCCATGTCAGTTAGCACGGGAATGGCGTCGCGATAACCCGCCAGCCGTCACACGCACGCTTCTCCGCCGATATTTTTGCAAAATACCTCATTTCAAGTGACAATGGGCCCTCAGGAAGTCCGGCCCGCCAAGGTGCTCTCCTGTTCGAGCTGTCGGGGCAGGAAAATCAAGTGCGACAAGGCCCAACCAATCTGCCTGCAATGCTCCCGCTTCGGTTTTGAATGCGTCTATCCCTCCAGAAAACCAACCCGACGAGCACCAAGGCCTCGCCAGACAGAGTTGTTGGACCGGATCAGCCGGTTGGAGAACATTGTCGGCCAGGCCGATCCCAGCAGGCTGAAGCAACTGGAGAAGGAACTCAGGGGTGAAAGCAGCGCCGCCGATGCGCCTTCTGAGCAGGAGGCGCAAAAGCCAGAATCAGTGGGCTCGCCATCGCAGCCGGTGGGGAAGTATCTCAGCGCCGAGTTTTGGGGGCATTTGTGCGCCGAGGTCGAGGGTATCAAGCAAGCGCTGGACCAACCCTCCGATGACGATGACGATGATGAGGGGATGAGCCCCGAGTCAATTGAAGCCGGAGGCTCAACACCAAGTGTCGCCTCTGGCTTCCTCTTGGGAAACCCAGACTATCGTGAAAAAGATCGTTTAACCCACCCTCCGCCCAACATAATGGCCCATCTCTGGGCTCTCTACGTTCGCAATGTTGACCCCCTCATGAAAATCCTCCACCGACCGACTATAGCAAGGGTAATGCAAATGGTCACCGACAACCCCGCAACCCACGTTCTTAGCCCCGGCATGGTTGCTGTGCTCTTTGCTATTTACTTTTGTGCTGCCACTACAATGAAACCAGATGAATGCCTGGAAAAGCTGGGAGAGAGTTATGACGTAGTGACGGCGAGATATCGCAACAACGTCGAGCAGGCTCTTGCTGAGGCGGATTATCTCAACAGCAACAGCCTAGAGTCGCTCCAGGCCCTAGCCCTCTATACGGTATGCCTCTTGGTCATCCAACACTCCGACTCTCCTCGCTAACACATACGTTGTAGTCGATGATCCGATGCTACTCACACAATCGTTCCTCCTGGGCTCTGACAGCCTTGGCCGCCCGTCTGGCACAGGGCCAAAACCTCCACCGCGATGGCGATGGAAAGCAGTACACACCCTTCGTGGCCGAGATGCGCCGTCGCTTGTGGTATTTCATCATTGTGCTCGACGTCCGAGGCTCTGAAGATCGTGGCTCGGATGCCGTCCTCGCAGGAGCTTCTTACACTACCAAAATACCCACACCCATCGATGATGAAGACTTTGGGCCCGATAGCAAAGAGCCACTGGTGCCAAAGGAATCGGGACCTGCCGAGAATGTCATTCTCATGTGCACAGCAAAGTGCTCCAGCATCTTTGGTCACATGGCCCATCCGCCCAGCGGCCCAGACGGCCAACGCCTGGCCTTTTCCTACAGCGAGGATGAGATGGTGACGCATATCCGGGACCTGGAAGAGCGGTTCATACATACGGCTGTGCCGGGGCATCTCCAGTCCGTCTACGCCGCAGAGATTTCCCGACTCGTCATCCTCAAACTCTGGCTCAACATCCAGTATCCCTTCACCGGCGACTTGCCCCCAGTGCGCCCCCGCGTCTCCCGCGAGACGATGCTGCGGACCGCTCTGTCCGTGATGGACCTGCGCAATCGCATGACGCAACGGGAGTGGGCGCAGCGGTTTGACTGGTGGACAAATACCTACGTGCAGTGGCACCCCTTGGCCGTGGCCCTGGCCGAGCTGTGCGTGCAGACAGAAGGCGAGCTGGTCGACCGGGCCTGGGAGGTTGTGGATCGAAACTTTCCTTCGTCCAGAGACAACATTGCGGACTCGTCTCGGGGAGCGCTATGGAAACCTATCAAGAAGCTGCTGAAGAAGGCCAAGGCAGCAAGAGCAGAAGCACTGATGAATAAGCTGAACATAAGTGAGCCTCCCGTGGCCATGGAACCGGCAACAAGCACAACGTCTACGATTCCTGGGCCACTGCCCGAACCCGTCATGTCAATGGACTTTCAGGACCCGTTGTCGCTCTTGCCAGACAACTTCGACTCGGCTACTATGGATCCGTCCATATTATTCAACTACCCTCCAGAGCTACTAATGATGGATGTGGGAACGGGAGTAGGACAAGGTCCCCAGGAATGGGCAATGTGGAACGAATTCTTAAACGACACAAAGATGGATGCATCACCAGGGAGCGGTGCAGCGGATTCGACTTGAGTTTACGATTAGGGCAGAACTCGCCCAAAAGACACCATTTTTAGTTTAGAAACCCAATCAATTGCATCACCCCTCACAGCATGCTCAGAATTTTGGTTCATTCGTTGCTCTTTTTTATTGAGCAAATGCAGTTGATATTTCCATGATCCGTAGTAACACCCGCAGAGCCTGCCCAACCGTCCTCGAAACCGAAAACATTCTAAGCGAAAGTGGATGGTCGCTTGGCGCTGTACAACTTCTTGGTGTTCTCCTTGGCGATGCGGTGGGGGAGAGGGAAGCTCAGGTCCTTCTGGGTGAGCTGGCGGATGTAAGGTCGCTTGACGTCCTCAGTCTTCTCGAGCTCAGAGACACGGAGGATCTGTAGTTTTGTTAATTCACAAGGTTCTCGGGGGAAAGGTGTAGTAGACGGGTACGCACGTGGATCGACCTGAAGCGGGCACGGTGGCGGGCAGCCATGTCGGAGTAGAGAGACTCGACGGCGTCGGTTCGGGTGAGATCACGGTACTCCTTGTACATGTTGTGGGTGCCGGAGCGGGAGTCGTATCGGATCCAGATACCGAAGTTCTTGACCTTGAGGGGGTGCTTCTCGTGGATCTGTATGCCAATTAGATACGATCCCACAAAATTCTCCGGAGCGTGATGTTACGTACCACCTTGACGCTGACGATCTCACCAGTGGCCTTCTTGACCTTTCGGAGACCACGCAAGAAGTACCAGTACCGGGACTTGGCGACCGTCTCGTTGGGAGCGAAGATGGTCATGCGGTACATGGCGGGGGTAGGGTTGGCCTCGGTGGGCAGGTGGCGGCCAATGACCTCGAATTCCTGAAGACGACCTGGAAGAGCAGAGTCAGTATGAGCAATTCGGTTGACGTGTGATGCTCCAATGCCGCGCGCCAGTGATGTTGGGAGAGAGCCTTGATCGGATTGTCGTCAAATGTCAAAATTGTCGAAATTCGATTGCCCTCATTTTGGTATTTTGCAATTTCCGATTCTGCACTCGCAGTGCGCCCAAAAAATTCGGCTGTCCAGGTTCTTTGCAGGCCGTCAAGTCGTAGAGATCAATTTTCATCCCGAGTTGTGTTCCCATTCACCAAGTTGGGGGGGGAATGTCCAAAATGTCCAAGGTCGGTTCACCACGGCAGGCGGCATCGTCGCGTCGAATGAAGAGAAACAGAGGAGTGCTTACCCATCTGTGATGACTGTTAGTGATATCCCTTGCGTGTCAAGTCTGCCAGCGACCTACGGTGACGGTGGTCAAGTCTTTCCAACTTTCGCGAATGTTTAAAGATGGCCGAAGTTGCAGGAGTCGCACCGATTTTTTTTTTGTGCGGAGGTGTGGGAGGGCTAAGAGAAAGAGCTGTGCAGGGCTAAGACCCCAACAGCGATTGGTCAGAATAGACCCACCTGCAACGACTGTCACGTGCAGAGTCACTGGGGCCTGACGTCGAGAGTCTGAGGTGCACTGGCCAATCAGCGCTGACGGCAGGATCCTCTCGCATTGGGAGGGAAAGGGAAGACGAGGACAACACCGCGCCAGAAAAGTCAACGTTCAGGCTTCCATGAATCAAGAATAATTACCACCAAGTATTGAAAGATTTTAGCTCTGAAATCATTATTCGGACCGGCTAGACGTGTTCTCAGTGCCCTCTTTGCTCACCAACCGTACCCAGCCGATCCTTTGCCTTGCCGCAGCTGACGGATCGGTATAATGAACGAACTCTTTGATGACTTTGCGCAGGCGTATGCCAGGCAGAATGGCTACCAACTTGCCCAGACCCTGTCACCTGTGCCACTTCCAGGACAGCCTCATAGATTGAGAGCCGTCTGGCAGAGCACCAACTCTCACAGTGTCAAGGGCGACATAAAACACTTCATCAAATCGAGCACATCACACAGACGGAAAATGGATCATGATGAGCTCAACGGCTGGGTTGAAGTATATGCGGCGTATTGGAATGCCATCGGTGAGATCCTGGCCGGAGAGAGTGGAAAGGTACGACTTGATGACTATTTCTCATCTTCATTGTGCTGATTGCCAGGTAGTCTTCATGGACAAAGGTCTATGAGTCTTGGAAGGATCTGACCTCAATGCTCATTCGAGGGTATAATTCCTTTGGCTTCGATGCCTGGACCATCCCATCCCTTTACATGGTGGGAAAATACCTCCGTCTATTTGCGATCAAGTCGGATGAGGAGCGCAGTCGCACGACTAACGACCCCGCGATTGGGGCCAATCTCATGCAAGACGACTTTGACCAGGAGACAGACAAGCAAGGGCAGCTTCGTGACTGCGAACAACACTTGAAGAGAATCTTTACCCTCTGCCTCAATGACAGGTATGGACCTAACCAAATGTCTGTTTTTAAAACACTCAACTAACCGCCAGCTCAGAGCACCATTAGAGGAGTCGAGGAAATGGGGTATTTATTTCATCATTAACCTACTTTTTAAGACATACTTTAAGCTAAACTCGGCATCTCTGTCGAGGACTATTCTCAAGACCCTTGCCGTCTACAAGGACAAGGGCGATATGCCGCCTCTCGAAATGTTTCCCAAGTCCCAGCGGGTAATGTTCAAATACTACGAGGGTGTGTTGTTCTTCTTGGAAGAAAACTACGTCGAGGTATGGGACTGTTGTTCTGCATGTGCATGAATAGCGCTTACAAGCTACCTTAGGCCGAAAAGCACCTCACAGAGTCCTGGCAACTTTGTCACAAGGATGCGCACAATCAATCCGAGTATGCACCCCGATGGCACGCACATACATGTTGGTGCAGAAGCTGACTTTGATAGGCGTATCTTAACATACCTTATTCCCTGCCGCCTTCTCACTAGTCACGTCCTCCCCACCAAAACTCTGTTGGCAAACTACCCTCGCCTGCAAGAGCTGTTCCTCCCGTTGGCCACATGCATCAAGAGTGGTAACCTGCGCGCTTTCGACCTCGCCTTGCAGAAGGGTGAGGACGAGTTTGTCAAGCGACGCATCTACCTGACCCTCGAGCGGGGCCGAGATATCGCCTTGCGTAACCTGCTGCGTAAGGTCTTTATTGCCGGAGGCTTCGATGAATCGAAAGAGGGCGATGCCGCACCCGTGCGTCGCACACGTGTGCCCGTCAATGAATTCCGAGCAGCGATTAGCATGGGAAGCGGTGGAGATTTGATCGATCCGGATGAAGCCGAGTGTCTGCTGGCCAACATGATTTACAAGGTGAGTTGTCAGTCATATTTGCATCCATCGGGCGCCTGTTGCCTTTGGGCGCCAGTCGAGTGACTGGTCGTTCTCTTCTATAAGCGTCCAAGATCCGAGAGTCTGCATCCAGGTGGCAGTCACTTGACTAAATACTCGTCATGATACGGTTGCCTTCTCCGGATGCCTTCTGCGGATCCCTGCCTGGGGCATTCACGATGATCCTCCATTCACGCCCCTCTTTCTCAGCCTTACAAAGAACTGAGTCACTAACCGGGGTATCTTAATCTAGGACCTTATGAAAGGCTATATCGCCCGAGAGCGAGGCATCGTCGTCCTATCCAAAAAGGGTGCCTTTCCGGGTACCGGCGTGTGAGTGAGGCAAGAAGTTGTTGGCCGGGGTTCACGGCATGATGTGATACGAGGATATGCGATGCAGCACGGTCGTTGGGTCCCTTTTTAGACTCGCCGTCGTCGTTGTTACAGGACATGGCAGCACGAGGTAGGACCGAGAGCTTCAAGCAGTAAGGGTGACGCTTATCTCGACAAATCAGACAGAAGCCGGTTGAACCTTTTGTTTGCTTTTGACACCATCCCCTTTTCTGTCCACTTTCAACAGTTGAGTCCCTCATCTCAGTCGTTGCACCATATTCACGCTTCATCGCAAGACCGTGCATTACTTTAGCCCGTAACCATCAGCCCGCGTTCATTATGCATCCCTGCACAGCCAGGTCGGTTGTTTTCCTCATTATCCCAAGCAGGAAAAAAAAAAAAAAAGGTCCACTACATTTTCTTCTCCATCTAGATGCTGTCTCGGCCCCCCGCACTTGAACCTCTCTGGATGGCATGGGCTGCATCGTTAGCCCGCCGAGTCGTATGACTGACTCACTAGGGCCATTACTTCCGGGGATACGCATCCGACAAAAGGAAGCTTGTTTCACCATGGATCAGTGGGCCTCTTGACTTTTTTTTTCTAGGCCGGCTTGGCAGACGGCGTGGTGGTGTGGAGGCCGTCCCATTCACACCATTAAAGTGCTTGCAGCGTAGTTCACGATCAGGGGGTTAACGTAGAAACCGTTGAAATGAGAATGAAAACCAGCATTCAAAATTTTGCATAATCTAATAGAAACATGCACGCAATGACCGTCGTGAATGGTGATACAATTTCCGCCCGCGCGAAGGTGTCAGTCTTGATATCCCGTCAAAAATAGCCTGCCCAATCCGTGTAAACCTGCCTGTTGTTTCTGAGGCAATCTTTTCCACCGTGAATAATAACCGTGAGCTCCAGCGAAAAGAAAGAAAAAAATCCGTAAAAAGCAATTCCAAAAGATCCGACCGAGAAGTTTAGTCCTACAAGTGAAACCCCCAGAAAAAAAAAACCAGAAAAGTGACCAGTTCGAAAAAAAAAAAATTTCAAGTGCGCAAATTAGCACCGTGAAGAAAAGCACGATCGCTACCACAATACACCCAAACGCCCACTGTTTATGTATTTTTCGTCGTTCATTGTTTCAAACTCGGCCTCCTGTGTATTTGAATGGAAAAAAGAAGAAGAAAAGTTCATGTCATTAAAGTTGCAAAGGCCGTATGGTGGTGCGTAATGAAAGGCATTAAGAGAAGTGGCGGTTGGAACGAGGAGTGTTTCTAAGGCGATGTTAGACTAGGCTATAAGGCTGGATGATGATAAGACTTACGAGGCAGAGGAGATGTCATCAACGTGGTTGCAAAGGGCAACGAAAAGATCAAAGAAAAGTTGAGTTCCGCCGTTGTACATTTCGAGTTGCATCGTGCCGCTTCGCTTAAAGGTGCTTCGAGAGCGGATGATGAGAGCAAGATAGTGTGCTCGCAGCTTAGAGTCAGTGTCGGGAGTGTTGTTGTATGCATACCTGGCCGAGGCCAAGATGGTGCTGCACTGGATTCCGGACTCTATTCATGGTTAGGTTGTATGTCGATGGGATTATTGGGGCAAGACTCACGAAGTCCCTGCTTTCGCAGAGCAAGTTTCTTCAACTCTTCAAGCCCATACTTCTCGGCAGCGCAGTAGATGACGGTATCCTTGAGAAGATCGCCGTCGACGCCCCGATGGTAGACGGTGCTCTCAGCTGTGCCCCGCTCCTCGTCGCTGGTAGGTTCGAGCTCATACGAGTTTCGACGCTTGTTGTGCACAAGGCGAGGATAGTAGTCACCCTTGTAGAGGAATTCCAAGACGGAGCTGAAGATTTCAGGCTCCTCATCGGCCAGAGCGATGCGCTTGGTGGCAGCGTCCATGTAACCGTTTCGGAGAGCGTTAAGAAAGAAGGGGCTGTTGCAGAGAACATCCTCGTGAGCAGCAAACAGGCGTTGTTCAGTGCCAACGACGAGAGTGACGATGGAAGAAGTCAAGTTGCTGATTAAGGGTGTAAGCGAATGAAGATGGGCGGCAGCGACGATGAGAATACTTACTTGCTGATGGGGCTATCCTCGGTCATAGTGACACTCGAAGACGTTGTGGGCCTTCGGCTGTGGCGGGATTCATGTCGACGCTTGCTAACTCCGCTATCCTTGCTGAAAGAGGAGCTGGACTTGCTAGCCCGGTGGCTCTTGGAAAAGCTCTTGCTCGAGGACTCGTGTCGTCTGGAGAACATGTTGGCGATTGTGGTGATGTGATTAAGTGGCGATGATGATCAAAGCGGTATTTTTTTTTAATTGTCGATTATGGATGGAAATAATAGGGAAAGAGATAACAGATTTTTTTTAATCGGAAAAATGGAATATGAGAGAAAAGCGTCGATATTGGACGATGGACCTACCTCAGGCCTCAGCTGCTGGATGAAGCTGGAATGACGAGCCATCCGGATGCGAGGCAAGAGGCCATCTTTATAATGTCACAGCAGCATGCACGGGCGGAATATTGGGTTCTGCCTATCAACACACCCCCTGTGCCGGGTGGATGAGGCGAGGCAGCCGGGCTTGGTGATGGCCTCGCTGGTTGGACGCGTGTCGGGCTCGGGCTACGCGTTGATTGCAATTTGCAGGGGCACGACAATGGCACGTCCCCACGTGATGTCCATTAATGGGCAGAGGAGCGGATGGATGCCTGATGGCCTCAAATTTGGGGGAGGGGGCAGGGGGGCATGGCGTACGCCGAAATCTGAGGGGCGGACGACATGGCGCAAACAAGGATCTGTGCCCCTGAGTTATGACTCGAAAGGGTGCGTCGAGGCGATTCCGGGGGTTGGTCTTGGTCTTAGGCTTGGGCTTGGAGGGGGCGAAAGTAACGTCCCGGTACTTGAACTACGCTGCTGGTGGTGTGGAACAGTGGGTGGGTGGGACAGCGGAAACCGTTCGCCTGAATGAGCTGCGTGCTGGATGGGGGGCTTCGCAAGGCAGACGTCCTCCAGCCGCTGGGAATGCGTGGTAGTGCATGCTCGCTCCATCAGCTGCAAGGCTCGCATTTCCGGGGCAAGGCTGGGAAATTTTTACATTGGGCGCATCGTCGCAGCCTCGCGGATCCAATTGAACTCAATTGAGGGCCATATCGGGCATTGTGCTGCGGGCATGGCCGTTGGACCAGCCATGTTCATATCTAATCCTAACGATTCCCGGAGCCACCAACTATCACGGCTTCTCGCCCAAAGCACACAGTCCAGCTGTCCCAAATCCATGCTTTTTCTGTGTGGACCGTAAGTTTGATTGTCCAAGGTAGGTACCCGGATCAATGCTGGTTGCTAGCCACACTAGCGTCAAGCCCCAACACACAGCACTTGGGGAGCTGTCCCGAGATTCTGTTTGAAATGTGACGGCTTCTTCACGAGGACCACACACCCCTGCTCCCCCACCATGGCCGAGATGACCCGAATTCACGATAGCCCATGTCAGCTTAGAGTGCATGCAGCATGTCAAACAGCCAAAGGGAAGCCTCCCGCATCAGCTTGGACCATGTTCTTGTTCTCTTGTTTTTTTCGTAGGAATCAGACCCTCGGGGGCAAACCATGTGCCTGGCTCCGTGTGGCAGCCAGGACGATGGACTGCGCAAGGGCACTTCTGCCTTCAGCCCTCACCATGGCTTCATTGTGAAGTGCCCCGCGCACCTTACGCCGCTCCACCGGAAGCCCAACATGCTCGCATCGCTGGTATAAGCCGGTGCCGTGATCGGCGGGGACAAGCTCATCCTTGCCGGCTTCGACCATGTATATCCCCGGCAGTCTGTCCTTGTATCGTTGGGCTATCACGCCGAGGTTCGTCCAGCTATCCAGATGGTTCCAGAGGAATGGGTACAGGTATTGATACGGGAGCCACTTTTGGGGATATAGAGCGTGCAGCATAGTCTTAACAGAGAGGAAGGGGGTCTCCAGTATGAGTGCATCCAAGTCAAGGTTTGCTGGTCTTTTCCCCTGGGCAGCCAGATTCGTGGCAAACCCGCATCCAATGCTTTGTCCCCAGAGCAGTGTTACTGGTTTAGCACAGTCTACGCCTCGAGATCGCTCCTCATGCAGTTCAGAAACCCACTGCAGCGCCGCCTCCGTGTCCATGTTTATTCCTCGCTCGTAAGGCCGATCATGTGAAGTCCAGTAGCCACGGTAACTCACACACACCATGGTATAAGTGAAGGAAGCGTCGGCGTCTCGTGCTCGGCGGAGAATCCATGACAGGTCAGGAAGTCGGGGTGGTAGCGATGATGCATTTCCTAGTTTGGATGTGAGCCATGTTTCAAAGCCCGCGGTAGCAACAACTAACCCTGAAAATAGAGGATGTAGACGGGGATCTTGTTGTGTTCTTTGGAGCTCGGGCTGGGCGGGGGAGAGAGATCCGAAACGCAGAGCGCAATCTCAGTGCCGTCTAGCGACCGAATCCTTTCCTCGCGCCATTGAACACCACCACATTCCTTTGCATAGTCCTCAATGCGCATGCTCCTCGCATTGGGTGGCAGAAAAGGGTTGTAGATGATCATGTTTTGAAACATTACCATGGCTATGCATTTCCACGTCCATAGCGCCATAAAGAGACCACCAAACAACAACGGGGGCATGAGGATCGGCGCAACATGGAAGTTTCTCCTGCAGCTGCGAACATGCCATCCGCGAGCGGTAAGAGAATCAGCAGCTCCGGAGCTGCATGCAAGCGATGGCAACGGCGACAGCAAACGCGAGCCGTGGCTCGTCCATGGCAGCGATCGCTTGGTGGCGAGACGGAATCGGCTCAGCGCCATTGGAGAATCGTGGCGACAGGCATCGAACGCACCTCACGAAAAATAGAGACTGCGGCAAATATTGGACACGGAACGTGTGCGTCGACGTGGGTGTGAGGCCTGCGTGGTTATGACATGTTCGCTCGCGACTGGACTCGACCCTGCAGCGGACGATGGGATGCGCAGAGAGCACGACATTGGTGTTGCGAGAGAGGCGGCGCATGACAGGTTCGCCAGGGCCCTAACGGCGGGGGCACGCAGCCGGACCAATCCTTATCCCCTAGAGAGTACCCTAAGCTACAGCGCAAAGCTCGCTGGCGGAATAGCGCGCAGTGGACTGATGTCAATTGCTGGCGGCTCCGGGCAGCCCACTACCAGTCCCGTCAGACCTCCGCCGCAATCAACGCTCCGCTGACGTCGGCGGGGGGTATGTAAGAACCTAGTCAGCGCACCGCGGTCTCCGCCCAGAAATCTTTAGAAGCCGCCTAGCAATCCCGTTGCTTTACTCATCAGCTGCGCAGTTGCTGCCTTATCCCAGGACCCTGGCGACAGCATAAACATAAACAATACCGGCCGCTCGACTTCGCCAGCCCGTTCCAACAAAATCCGCCTTCTTTTACTTCCCCGCTCCCGTGCAAATTTCCCCTCCAACACAAACCACCCCACCAGAGAATCACCGCCTTTGTCATCGCATTCACCATGCCTGGTTCCCTGGACAAGGAGAACGATGGCCACGCCCACGTCGAGATCCCAGAGGAGGCCGCATCTCCACGACCCGAAGGCGAGGCCAGCCCTGTTATGCGGAACAGCAAAGGCTGGGATGGCAAGCTGCGAATGCCCAAGTCTGCGCTCGTCTCGAACCCAGAGGCCCTCTCCGATCCCGAATATTCAGACGACGAAAATGTGTTGCACGGCGACGAAATCGCGGCCGATGAAGGTAAGCTAGCTTTCTATGCTGTGAACCATGGCCTGAGCTGACTTATGTCGTGCTAGACCTGCTAGACGACGAGGACCCCGAAACAGACGAAATTATGCTCTCCCACTCGCGCATCGGCTCAATATCATCCCTCAAGCTCGAGCGCTTCAAGAACGTGGTTCGCCTCTGCCTGCGTCAAAACAGTATCCAGAAAATCGACGGTCTATCTGCCTTGGCTTCAACGTTGGAAGATGTTGACTTTTACGATAACCTCATTTCACATATCCGCGGTCTTGACGAGCTTACAAATCTAACGAGTCTCGATTTAAGTTTCAACAAGATCAAGCACATTAAGAATATCAACCATCTCACGAAACTGAAGGATCTGTATCTAGTTGCCAACAAGATTGGCAAGATTGAAGGGCTAGAGGGGCTTGACAAGTTGACCCAGCTGGAGTTGGGATCAAATCGCATCCGTGAAATCCAAAATCTTGAGACCCTCACCAGCCTCGAGGAGCTCTGGCTGGCAAAGAATAAAATTACCGAAATCGGTGGGCTTGGTGGATTGCCCAACCTCCGCCTCCTCAGCATCCAATCTAACCGTATTTCGGATCTATCGCCCCTTAAAGACGTGCCAGGCCTCGAGGAGCTGTACATCTCCCACAACGCCCTCGAATCTTTGCAAGGTCTCGAGCACAATACCAAGCTTCGCGTGATTGACATTTCTAACAACAAAGTGGCGAGCCTGGAAGGTCTCGGTCCGCTCGTGGAACTAGAGGAGTTCTGGGCCAGTTACAACCAGGTTGCTGATTTCAACGACGTGGAGAAGTACCTCAAGGACAAGGAGCAGCTGACGACGGTCTACTTTGAGGGCAATCCACTGCAGCTCCGCGGCCCCGCGCTGTACCGGAACAAGGTGCGATTAACGTTGCCTCAGTTGAAGCAGATTGATGCCAGTAAGTTCCCTGGAATGTGAAAGTTACATGAGAATATTTTCTAACCGTCTTTTACTAGCTTTTGTGCGCGTATAACACACCACGAAAACCGATATAACCAAGAATTTTGGCGCAAAGAGAACGGCGTTGGATGGCGTCTTTTATACAAGCTACGAGATAGCAAGGACCGAATAGTGGGATCGCGGGTTCGTCAGATTATTACCAGAATCAGGGTGAGAATGGCTTCGGGGCCGGAACGGACTCATCAAAGGCAACGGGATACTTTTACAACATCACTGTGAACCGGTTACAGGTGATATCGGGTTAGGGGAAGATATGTTTGTATTCTAATATGGACTACCCATAACGTCCATGGGGCTAGAAGATACAGTCATCATCAACATGAAGAACGCCTAAGATGGTCCCAAAGCAAGTCATTTCCGTCAATTTTCGCCGTCAAGTCTGAGTGGTTGCTCTAAGCGAAGATCCAGAGCTTCTCAGTGTCAAAGTACTGCAAGAATAATTAGCATCCAGTCTCTTTTTTCAGGGGAAGGCGCGCTCAAGGAGAGGTAACTCACGTTAGTGGGCTGGTTGAACTTGAGGTGAAGGTCCATCTTGGAAATGCGCTTCATGTCCTCTTCGGGGATATCGAAGCTGCAGCAGTCAAGGTTCTCAGCCATGACCTGGGGTCGGGAAGTCTTGGGGATGACGGCCAGACCCTGCTGGGTAGCCCATCGAAGGAGCACCTGGGCGGGGGTCTTGTTGAGCTTCTGGGAGAGGGTGGTGAAGACATCGTGCTGCATGAGAGGAGAGGCCAGCTTGGCGCGGTCCATGTCGAGCTCGATGAAGCCGGTAGGACCAAAGGACGAGTAAGCAGTCAGGGCGATGCCCTCAGCCTTGGCGAGGCGGACGAGCTCGGGCTGCTGGTAGTAGGGGTGAAGCTCGACCTGGAGGGTGGCCGGGCGGATCTTTGCAGTCTTGAGGAGGTCGTAGATGGCCTGGGACTGGAAGTTGGAGATGCCGATGGAGCGGGCGAGGCCCTTCTCGACGAGCTTCTCCATGGCGCCCCAGGTCTCCTGGTTGGTGGCCTTGCTCCAGCGGATCTCCTTGTCGCCATCGTAGTGCCAGCCAGGGGGGTAGCGGACCTCGGGGTCAACGTACTCGAGGGCGACGGGGAAGTGGATGAGGAAGAGGTCGAAGTAGTCGATGCCCCAGTCAGAGAGCTGGCGGCGGGTGATGGGCTCGACGTGCTCCTCGTTGTGGAAAGTCTGCCAGAGCTTGGAGACGATGAAGAGGTCCTCGCGCTTCACGATGCCCTCCTTGATGGCGCGGGCAACACCCTCGCCACACTCCTTTTCATTGCCGTAGTCTGTATGTGAAGCTTGCGTCAGAAATGTGTCCAATAGCTAGAGTCATGGTGATACAGCAGAGCTGAGCCCTCAATTCCCTTCATGAGCATGAGGCTCTCACTGAGACGGCTCCTTGCCTGCTCATGAGGCCCCAAGTAGAGGGGTCAATTGAGCAGGGGTCCTCAGAGGCGGCTCTGTCGGGGTAATTGGGTAAAATGGGTGAGGGGCAGCGAACTAGCATGGGTGGAGGGGTGGAGGGGCAACTCTGTCATGATGAAAAAAAAACCAACTTACCACAGGCGCCGTCGAGAAGACGGTAGCCAGCCTTGATGGCATTGTAGACAGTCTCGGCAGTGTTCTTCTCGACCTTCCAGAGACCGAAGCCCACCTGGGGCATGTCGATGCCGTTGTTAAGCTTGATGTTGGGGACGGCCATGGTGACGGTGTTTTTGGGGGTATAAGTGGATGTAGACGGAACTGCGGCAGAACAATGGAGAGGGAGAGAGGGGAGGAGTATGAAGAGCAGAGCAGGAAATGAATTGAGAACAGAGAGGCATCATGGAGTATTTATGCCGTCACCCAACTCGTCCTCCTCCTCCTCCTCCCACCGCGGGGCCGCACAGCTCCGTCATGGCACATCATGGGCATTGATAGCCCGACACCGTTGTACACTATACCACCAACCAAACCACATGGGGCCGAGACGTCCGGCGAGGCGAGGCGAGGCAAAAGATGGGCCATGGTCGCGCAGCTCGACGGTCGAGGCGGAGCGGGCGTGTCATGGCAACGAGGGCGATATGCGTGCATGGCAGCTAGGGGTGTGCGCCCAAGGGCCCGTCGACTAACAACCGCGTGGTTGCGCGCACGATTCAACGTGGTATTGATCCAGCCGGTGCCGCTTTTGCGGGGCGGGCCTGCAATTCAACCGGAGCGGCGGTGGGTCCATTTTCGGAGACGTCGCAGGCAGGCTGAAAGTGAGCTGCACCAGCGTGACATCCTGGCGTTGAGCCCCGGGCACGTTGGCTCTGGTATCTGGTATTTGGAAATTTGGTCGTTGTGCGCGCGTAATATTTATTGTTTCAGATACATCAGATAAATCCCGCTTATGGGGTGTTGGTGCATGAGCAGAATCGATTGTAGCGTTACTGCCTGTTCGAAACCAATTGGACAGCGAGAATATGTCATTGTAGACGCACATCATCTACACCACAGAAGCAACAAACCAACCGATTGCATTAAATTTACGAAACAGCTACCCATATACCCTCCACACCCGCCACCGGAGTTTGGGGTTTATTCCAAGATGACTTGACCATGTTTCTGATCGCTTTATCAACTGGTGCCAAGGTGCAGGGTAGCAAGGTGAGTTGCAGAAAAGGTGAAGAAGGCATCCGCCGACACAACCCCCACAACCCGACAAAGGAAGGAGAATGGAAAACATGGTAAAAAAAAAAGGCAAAGTCGAAAAGCAGCATCGGATCTATACTTGAAATGACTTGTCAACCGTGGTGCAGAGACCATGAAACGTGCATGTGACGGGCCGTCTCACGGTCACTCGGAACTGATGGCTTCTTATGCAGGTCCGCCTCTGATTGGCATGGATATCTAAAAACCGCACAAGGAGGGTCGACTATTTTTCGCGCCTCTCGCACCGCTTGCATGCCCTACACCCCCATTCGTCCCAACCAACGAGGACCCTGAAGTTTCTGGGACAAAGAGCGAAAGAAAACCACTACTGGCAGCCCATTTGCGCGTCTATAACCCGGCTCCCCTCCCAAAAAAGCTGGGTCGCGTTGGAAGCCCATGTGGGCTGGGGCAGAGCTAGGGGCGGGCTTGGAGGGCTTGGAGGGCTGGCTGTGATTGATGCGGCAGTCCGACAAAGAACCCGGCCCATCGCTCCGGTGGATAATGTGCCTCGAACGACGCGCAGCATTCACAATATGCGAGTTGAGCGAGGGTGCCAGGTTCCCCAGCCCTGGACGTGACAAGGAAAGAAGAAACAAATACGACAACTGTGCCACATGGTTGATTTTACGCGGTGTTTCTGGGCGCACCATCCCGTCCCCTCAACCTCGCTGATATCGCCTATCGCCCAGTCAATAGAAATCGAAGCTGTACGGGGAATATCCAAGTCCTCCTACTCGCAGAGGGGTGCGTCCCAGTCGTCTTGCATTTAGCCTAAATGCAATTGCGGTCCCCACGCCGGGGAGTGTCGGTGCTTCTCGTCCCACATACGGCTAAATGTGCTAGCCTAATACGGGCATCCTCGAAGTGTGTGGAGATGTTGGTGCCTCAACACCACGCTACAATCAAATGATCATTCATGATGATAGCGGGAAAAAAACCAACCTCCAACACACTCTCTACAGAAGAACTTTGATTGTAAGAATGAACAAAGATCGCGAATTATCCTTCATCCTCTTTCATGGGAAGAATAATGGGGAGGCTGGGATGATGGTGTGATGCTACACATACGTGCTAGGCTAACAATAGATTTTCCGGATGCCTGACTCTGTTCTCCCAATTGGGAAATCTCAAAGAGCCAATGCTTCCACTGATGGCTGGTATTATCCAACTTGGTCTTATCAGCTAGAAATTGGCGTCATTTCGAGAGGAACGGAAACAAAGAACTCTCCAACAAGACCACGGGCCTCGTCTCGTTCCGAGCTTCAATATATCCAAATGCCTTAAAGAGACGCCATCGTTGACTGAACACCTCAGTTACTGCTCAGATGTTCTTTGTGCCTGGACAAGCTTATTATAAGCAAACAGCCCCTGGAAAACCCCTAATGAGCAAACTCCACCCGCGACTATCTTCGCCATGTCCTACCTCAAGAAAGATGAGTATCTCAACATGGCCTTTCGGAGGCAAGCTGTGCCGGACAGCAAGTTCCACCGCTCACGAAATATGCTGGCCATCCAAGGCGCGCTAGTTCGCGGCGAGGTCGAAGTCGTCCTGCACAATGAGTCGAAGATCAAGCCTGCCTTGAAGAAGCATCTGCGACGCAACCACCTGCGGGATACTGACCACGCCCCCGAGTATAGGATGGAGTTCTGGGAAGTTGAGGAAAGGAATTTGGATGAAATTGAAAATAGTGATGACTTTAGGGGCATGTTCGACGATGTCCATTGGAGCGGGCTCCGGTTTGAATTCGTCAAGGTCTTTGGCGCAGGCAGTTTCGGGGCGGCAACCCTCTGGAAAGTCCACCTGGAAGGCGGTATAACCGAAAATGTTGTGATCAAGTCATCTAGGTCGGATAAACAGCAGTTTGATTCGGCCGAGGAGGCGTGTTGGCATAAACGATATCGTGGTAATCGCCACATAGTCCAAATGATCGATTTAGCGTCGCTCGCCAAAGCGGCGCAAGACGCCTTCAAAGAGACGAACCCTGGCGCGCCTTTCAAGTACACTGGCGGTGTTAGCTTTGACGCCGAAGATTACAAGATACTGGTGCTGGAATACATGTGCCACGGTAATCTTTTCGAAATATTATACAGGGCCTCGCTCCGAAGCGACGAGCAAGAATACTTTCCAAATAGGATCCTATGGGGGATCTGGGAATGCTGTGCGTAAATACTTATCCTTGATTAAGCCCTAACTGCTAACAAGATGTAATAGTGGTCAGAGGTGTGGCCGCCGTGGCTTATCAGTACACTTTTGAAATAACAAAGGACCGAATTTTCGAAGAAGAGCTGGAACTAGCTCGCCGGGAGAACCGCCTCGATGAGTTTTTCGACATGCTTGAAACGGTACGGATTTGCCACGATGTCCATTTTGACATGGAGGAAACGAATAGTAAGTGATGCCCTGGATTGACCTGATTCAACCTAACGTGTGGTGTAGTTCTCGCAGGTGAAGCAGGTGATCACCCCAACCAGCCAGTTTTCAAGGTAATTAACTAGGCCCTATTCAAAACGACCATGTTAGCTAATGAGGGAAGCTTCATGACTTTGGAGGTTTTAGCTATCGCTTGAACGAGGGGTGGAGTACTTGGGGGTTCATGGATTATTGGCGGCACAGACATATAGCTAAAATGACTAGGCTACTACCGGTGGGTATACTGAGAAAGGGATGGATTATGTATGCATTGCTAACTCAACTTAGGAACAAGTCCATCAAGACTGGGACGAAATCGCCACACATGAGCCCTGGGATGAGGCAGTCAAGAAATTTCAAGGCGAGGACCTTACCATCGGCCATCCTATCGCGGGTCGATATGGTTCATGGTCCAATGTATTCTTTGTCGCCAAAACGGCACGTTAACATAACCCTCCCTTTTCTAGACCCTTTGTAACTGACGATGCTATAGATGGAAGCAGTCGCCACCATGATCTATATTGCACACCCATTCAATACCAATAAATACACTACGCTGGATGGCACAAAGACGGCAAACACGTACGGCTGGCGGCTCGCTGACGACAGGTTCCAGTTCATTGACCCAGAGCTCCGAGACATTCTCTGCCAATGCCTATTCGAGCGGCCTATTGACCGACCCAGCATCGTCAGCCTGCTGCGGCAGATTGAGGCGCGTAAACAAAGAGGGTTTGGGCATACAGATGCGGGCGTCAAGCAGTATTGGGAAAACTTCTTTTCGCCCATTCCGGAGCAACCAATTCCGGATCCCCAGCCCCAGCCCCAGCC
>NAGG01000859.1:0-12280 GCA_003031705.1 Calonectria naviculata | reverse complement strand
AGCACTTACAATGCAATGTGTCTAACCGATGGTGTGATGTCATTCCACGATTGCTTGATGCTTCAACTGATTGTTCTTTTTTTGGTGTTATTTTTTTTTATTTATTTATTTAGACTGGTGATTTCTATTCTATATAGATGTCTAAATTTTGCGTGATATACAACCAGCTCTACTCAAAAAGTATGAATGCCTTCATCCGGCGTCAAAATGATTCATCTTGATGTTTTGTGATGTCCATGTCAAGAAGCCCCTGCTCTCCCCTTCCCACCCCTAGACGTCTGAGGGCTCCGTTTACAAAACGGTCGCCTGCAAAAATACGCTGCAGCGGTAGCGTCGTGGTAGCGTCCAGGGTGGGCCCACCCCTCACATGAATCAGGATGAGCCAGAATGACTCATTTTTCCGCAGTCCCGATTAGGAAAAGGCCGGTTTCGTTGGTGGTGGGTTCGGCCGAAAGCTTCACTCTATGAAACTGCGACACGGCAAACAGCCTGATTGGAACGTGGAGTCTTTTGGGAAAACTGACAGAGACTGTTTTTCAGTAGAGGACGTCTGGGGATTTTTAACACCTCGAGAACCCGAAAAAGAAGTGTGTGTCATCCGGCAAGGCATCCTTCGAAAGGCTCAACTCAGAAGGGATACAGGCCGAGGCGGTCGGCAGTTACCAGCTTTCAAGGGCATTCCTAGTATTTTACAACTCCTATTTAAACGAGCATGACCACCCCATAATTTTCGCATTCAACTAAAGTAAAATTGTGCACTATTTTTGGTCTTGCTTCATCCAGCCCGTGGAAAGCGCGGTCACGATGACACCGCTGCAGCTGGAGCTCTCAAATGGGCGAACAAGTTCATATTTGAGGTCCTTTTTTTTCAATATCCAAGAGCTTTGGTATATATAGAAAATCCTTCTACTATACTAGAGGACGGCTCGTCTACAAAAATAGGCAAGTATTTCTGGACCCATTCGGACCGGTAGTCTGCCGTGTACTCCGCCTTCACGTATTCCCAATATCCGGGGTACCATCCCGACTGCTGCCAGTCTATCAACGCTAAGATTTTCGGCGGAGAATCCGTCGAAACCATAATGTTACTTCGGTGGAGGTCGCCATGGGTAAAGACAACCTCGGCGTTATCGTCAAGTAGCTGTCTGTAGGGGTCGGGGATTTCTTCTGGCTTCATCCCAGGCCAGTGCATTTCCTTGCCCCTTCGAATCATCAATGATAGCCAGTCGTGAAACTGCTCGGCAGACGAGAATGGACCAGCTGGAGGCAGGACCCCGTTGGCGATGCAGACATCACGAAGGGGACCCTGATTGATATTGCCTTTGGTAACATGTTTAACACTACAAGCACAATGGACACTTGAGGGGGAGGCCTACCGATAAAGGAATTGCTCGGCTTTTGACGTAGAGAGCGCATTTTAGTGAGTATCGATCTCAATTGCTCACATACAGCCACTCTGTCTTGGCTGCTCATTGATTCCCAATGTTCTTCCAGTGTAACGCCTTGCACGTGCTCCATGTACAGAAATATGTAATTATCCTCTTGATGCCAGCCATAAATCTCGGGCACGGGAAAACCTAGTTTTCCAAGAGCCCGCAGACATTGGCCTTCGGCAATGGTCACGCGTGGCTCGCAGCCGAACTTGACCACGAGCCCGAGAGATCCGTAGCATATAGGCAGCCTCGCCCATTTGGAGCTTGAGCCTTCTGGGGCTGTGGACTTGGCTAAGACCTCCGATGGAGAAGGGAGAGGAGTGTTGGGACCGTTACGGGAGAAGAATGATGAGTCCTCGAAGGTAATTGATGGGCCCGAAGGAAGTGATGAGGCGGATATTGTGTGATTGGATTGGGCCATTGTGAGCGCGCCGAAACATGTTTGGCGAATGATTCTTTTTTATCTCATTTCTCTCCCTCTTTCGTTTCACACACATATCATCCACTCGTATCCCAAGAGTGCCAAGAGTGTAGTTCAAACAAGAATTTCGGCTACCTGCTAGGCAGCAGCATTTCACACCGCAAATTTAAAGAGGCTTTTAATTCATTCCTTTGGGCTCTTGCTGCGCCATCCAACTACCCCGTATTTCCAGAATTTTGATTGGCGAGAACATGTAGCTGCAATGGTGCCCTAGACGCGTACGCGTCGTCAGCCAACATTGGCTTACCAAAAGTTCCTCCGACTTCATGGCGCGATTTTTTTGTAGTCGAGGGAAATCCAGCTCGGAGACTTTGGGAGTTGGTCAGAATGTTATATACATTCATTCCTATGATTCAGCTATCTGGAATCATGAATCCTTGAGCTGCTTCGTTTTGTTGGTTGTGATCCGAAGAATTGCTGCCTAATGCACAATGTGCAGAACCAACAGGACGTGGGCTGGTGACTGCAGTTGGCTGGCTGAAATGTATTGGTACGAGTTGGTTGTTGACTAGCCGCCAAAGCCCTCATAAAGTGGTTCGGCAAGAATGAGGCGCCTGTTATAAGACCAGAAGAAGGGAAACGTAGACTTCGGCTTGACCAAACAGCTTCCAACGTTCTTTAGCCAGGAGTTGAACCTAGACACAATGACATTGTACTTTTACCTCATCGCCTACCACGATCAAGGACGACGTAGGGCGCCTAGCCACTGGGCAATTCTCGCCGCGGACAAGGAGGGCGGCCTCGCAGGACCCAAATACCACGCCATCGGATCTCCTTTCCATGGGTACTACCCGGAGGCGCAGGACTTCTACGATCTCGAAACTACAGGACGGCCATACACGACTCATTTCATCGGCAACGTCGAAGACAATTGGAAAGATCGTCTCAAGGACATCACCATGTCCATTGTAGCACCGGGCAGGAGCCCAAATCCTCTCGACCCATTTGCGGTATGAACCTACGTGTTATTAAATGAGTCGCATCGGAAATGCTGAAGAGAAAACACAGGGAGAGAATTGCCAGAAATGGATCCGAGATTTTCTTACTACTTTGATCGATCTTGGAGCCATTGATGAGTCCTCAATCACAAACATGGAGTCTTGCCCGAGGGAGTAGGCTATGGCATTTATATTTATATACAATGCGACTTCTACCCAGGCTTGCATTTCATTGGCGATATTGAGATCGTGTGTATGTCTTAGATCGAATGGACCGCTATTGGACTGATCGCTGGCGTTGATATGTTGTCCTTTTTGTTTGCCTAGCTTCCTCATTATTTCCCCAACACGGTGAGCAACCTACAATATATGACATTAGGTTAGGCCATTTGACCTTTGAATGAATTCTATTTATTTTATGGCTACTTGGGTCTCAAATATTGACTTTAGTGTTTGAACCTGGCGTGCCAACAGTCTGACATCTGCGACAATGATGAGGTCATTGTGATTGTAGGGAGTACTAATGAAAGGTTGACCGCCTTTTTAATATTGAGATTGTTTTTGTGCCTCAATTCATCCCATCACTTGCGTCAATAGATCTACGACACTTTTGTGTTGTATGTGGTCTCAGATATTCGGCATTTAACCTCGTCATCATGGGCACCAAGGGGCTGGATCGCTCGACCGTCGCAGCAAGCACTTGATTAGTTTGACGAGATCCGGAGAGACAGTGATAGTGTGCTAAAAGGACCAGATGTCTTGAAACGCGAGATGAAAATGGAATGGGATCGTATTCGGCCGATGGCGAGGATAGAGGGTATAGGAGGATACATAGAGTTGGGTAGGGTGTGTTCTTGGACATCTTGACTCACGAAGCAGGTCGTGTACAATGCTTGATCGTAGAAAAAACAGCTCGACACAAAATATTGGCGAGTAAACATCGACAGCAGAGGCTTGCATTCCTCTTGTGAAGCTGGTACGGACGTAGACCGCTGGATGCATGAGGTACGGCCTGGAAAAAGGTGCATCAATTTGATGATAGCCTTGAACGGGCGTTTCTTGATGCTCAACATGGTTCCATCCGGGCCCAATTTTCTATCGTAGTTTGGATGAAAAGTCCATTAAGCCTACGAGCACGAGAAATCGTTTGTTTGTGGCTACTGCTCGGGCGGCGAAGAGATATCACACCCATCAGTGTCATGGCAAATATTTAAAGAGATTCTGGATTGCATAAGGGCTTGTTGGGCACTGAGGGATGATTCACAGCTGATTTTGTGCCATATTTTAGAGAGACACGGTCGCAATTGCTGGACGGCGATGCGTTTTAGGGCACAGTGACGCTCCGGATTCACCGCTCTGCAACGTGTGCCAATTAACAACTGCTACGTCGCCGACATTGGCGGGATATCTCGTGTAGGTTATAATAAAGTATCAAATTAAGTTTCTTTCATCGCATGCTTATAGTCCCATGTAATTACTTTCTTTCTGTTTGTTTTATCTGAAACGATGGGAGGTGCCAAGTCCGACTCCGCGATGAAGAACTCCGTGGCTCCCAAGTAACGATACTGTGTCCAATCAACTCACACTCCCTGACGTCGTAAAATATACAGGAAAAGAATATGCGGAATATGATGACTAACTCTTGGAATATGGAACAATCTGAATGACCAGAAAAAGGACACGGTAGCAACTACGCGACTGAACAAGCAAACCCGGATATCATGACTGTCAACTTCGCCATGTCTCGTCCTGGAGTCCTACGACCTCCGCCCCCCTACGATTCTAATACCTCCTACGTCACATCATACCCGTGACCATCGCCTCGAGGCACAAGAGGCTAGGTCTCCGTCTCGTTCCGACAGGCATTATGCTAGAACCCACCGCACACCAGTAGCTCGTCCGGTTGGAGCGGGCCGTAGATCATTTTGCTTGTCCTCCCTCTTCCTCTCCCATCTCCCATCTCCCATATCCACTCCTCCCGCTCACTAGTTCATCCTCCCAGAGTTCAGACTATCTGGAGAACCCGAGCCCGAGCCCGAGCCCGAGCCGTCCAGCCAAAGAGGCCCGTAGCGGCTGCGGCGTGGACGGGAGTTGTTTTTTTGTTAAAAGGTTACGTGGAGCCGCGAAACTTGTCATAGAAAGCCATGTTTTAAACAAACTTGCTTTTTAAAGTCGTAAAGGGGTTCGTTGACCGACGCCACAACACCATCATCTAGTCAGCTATTTCTGGAGAGGAGGTCAAGCGTTTTCCTCGGGGGTGTCTGTGACTAGTCCCGGTCCCGAACATTTCAAATTCTTCCCCGACGCTCACAGGAACATAGGAAATCCGCCTTTACCTGCAGCCAATGCCTGCCAAGGCATGTGAAAGAAATAGAGGTTGCACAACGATGACTGTTGAAAGAAGACGCGCCTCGTCACGCGTCCATCCTCCTCGCCATGGCTGCCCTAGAACTCACCTCGCCGACAATCTTTTGCCCCTCATTCGTCATCTTCTCCCACACCGTGATACGAGTCCGTAACGCCCGTAAGTGTTGCAGCGCGCCCCGCGACTCCAGCCGGTTCCAGACACCCACACACCATCCCCAAGTCACATGCCTGGTCATCCGCCCGCTCTAGCCTGATGGCAGCGTTGGGCGGAATCAGCTTGGACCGAAGGATACTACTGGTGTTAGCGGGAAATGGCTTGGAACATTTACCTTTCGAAGCTATCTGACTGGCTGCTGAGTGAGGCTCTCGTGGCAGCCCTGTTTAGCCAAGGGCCCGGTCTTTTCAAGTGGTGCTAAGCAGCACCTCGTGAGGCACTCCCAACCAGGCTCCGGGTTTAAGAAGAGCTGTCGCCATCAAGACGCACAAGTTGTGTCATGAATACATCATAATGGACTTGACCGCCATGGTGTAGCTACGGTTGCCAGGTGCCCAGAGAAGATCGGATACCCGGCCCTTTCGGAGACCCTTAAAGATCTCGGCATTTGCATACTCTAGCGCATCAACTGACACCCAGGTCACTTCTGACAAACGACAATCATTGCGCATTTCATCAAGGATAGAGCCTCTCCGAGCCCGAAAGGCTCATAACCGTGAGTGTGTGGAGAATAAAAAGAGTCCTCGGGCAGGATTTTAGGGGGGTGGATCATGGCACACATTTCGGAGCATTCTCGCCGGCAGTTATATCAAGATGTTGGACAAAGGTGCCTACTAATAACCAGAAACAGAGGTGATTCTTCGGAGACGCGTCGACGGGGCAAAAATATGTGCCAGGGATATGCCCGTGGTGTGTGAAGGGGACTGACGACTCCGCCGGACTCCGGTCGGATGATGTGGGGCAGGGATCATGAGATTCTGTGAGATGCTAGTCTGGGCCAGGGAAGAGGCCGATCTCAGAGTTGAGGGTGTGGGGGTTGGGGATAAAGGATGTACGGCCCTGGCTATTCGAGGCTCGCGGTCGGGGTAGTTCGAAGGCCGTGTATCGATATCGACTGCGCAACATTTCGGTGGATGCTTGCTTGACTGGATAACGGGAGCCCCGCATGAGCGGCTTGGTTTTGACGTCAGCAGGAGGCTTTGCCGGAAAGTCTAGATTCCGAGAAGATGGGGACGATCAAAGACATAGGAAACCCAGCGTGCTGGTGAGAGAGGTGCGGGTAGAATGTTCGATAGGGCAGCCACACATGTGGCAATCGAGGCCAAATCTGGGGACGCCAAAACAGCCACTGGGCCGGGTTCATCACGAAAGATAGAGCAAACTGCGGACGCAATGTAAGGCTGGGGGCGTCATGTAAGCCGGACCAAGGCTATTTGGCGCCAAACCGGGAGCCGAACGAAGTGGTTAGTCAGGTGGGCACGGCAATAGACATTAACACGAGGGCATATGGGCCAAGGTGGTTGGGGAGTGCAGGCACTGGCTCGCAACTCGCACGCGGTCTAGAGTAAGTGTGGTTGGCATAAACCGCCAGGGGGGGAGAGGCATGAGTGATGGGGCTCCCCGATCATGATGGTGGTGAGGTTGTGGATGGTGGTTGTGGTGTGCGTGTGGTGGTCATCCGCCTGAGACAAATCCCAAGACGAGGACGGGCGCACCTGGTCAAGGTTGTGGCGCCAATGCCTAGGCCATAGTCTGGAAGCGGGTGCGCCGTTGGCAAACCGGCTCACAAGGGATAGCGCCTTTTGAATGAGTGAGCGATTGTTGACATGACGTTCAACTTCGCGCTCGCGCTGCTTGGCCAAATGGGGACAGGCAGATGACTGGCATTAGACATTATTCGTCTGCAGGGACGAAGAAGGAAAGACGATCATGCTGCACAGGGCAAGAGTGAGAACTGCTGCAGGCCTGAGAGCGAATTAGCAATGAGAAGGGAGATACACAACAGGACAGCAACCAGGGTGGTTTGAACGGGGCACGGAGCCATGGCCACTCGGCATGAAGCTAGAGGGTAGCCTGCAGCGTTCGCCGAGAAGGGGGGGTGTGGGAGCATGATCGACGGCATCTTTCCTAACCACAGAGCTAGTAGAAAAAGCTCGCCGATATAATTCCACTAGAGCCGAACAAAGGGCACGGCGAGGGCAGTCTTGGTGAGTTGCAGGGGGGACGCACGGGAGGGATCAGGGTTGGGAGAGAGAAGAGACGAGAAGACGGCATGGGTTGGGTGTTGTAGTTTAGGTCAGAACCAGAACAAAGACAACTGCGGTACACACTACCCAACCCTATGACGCCCGAGGCACGCCTCATCCAGGTTCGAAGCCTTAGCTGCGAATGCAAGGCTCAAGGCTGTCTCCGGGGAAGCTGACGGCCCCAGTCCGCAGCTGCGAGCTCCAATGGTTGAGACGAATAAGTGAAGCCGGGAGGGTGGGAGAAGCCGGGTGCGGCCACGGTGCGTGAGAGGGCAGGCTGGAACTTGTTTGTTTGGTGAGCATGTGTGAGAGCGTGTGCGTATGCGTGGGTGCGCCGCGGACGAAAGCAGAATAGAGACGATGCGTGAGTGGGTGGTGTGTGACTGTGGTTGCCGTTGTGGAGTGGGAGCATGTCAGTTGAGGTGAGGTTCCATCTTCGATACGTACCGCGGCGGCGTCTGTGGGATGTTGCCTGAGTCCCACGCTGAAGTTGAATTCCATGCGGGGTCTATTTCTGGCAGATACTGGGGGAGGCGCTCGGGCCCTGCGGCCAGGATAGCACCCGATGGAGGATGGCGACCCCCCCCTGTCACAGGAGCAGGAGCAGGAGCGACATCAGCTCCCTCCGGGAGTCTCCACGGCCCTGTTGGAGCTTCCGTCGCAGCGAGCTAGCCACAGAACGCGGCGGGCGTCAGCAGGCGACACGGCGCCCCGGGACACTCGCTGGCGAGAGCCGCTATTTCGAGAGGGCGCTGCCCGCGCGAGGCGCACCCTCCCAGTGGCTTGAGGCGCACTAGGCTGCCTGTATCGGGAATGCTGCGTTCCCGGCGCCTTGCAGGCAAGAGAGCTGATCCCTGCGAGGCGCTGCGACGGCGGGCCAGTGCTGCAGAATGGCGTCAGTCAACCTACAGGCCCGGGCCCGGGTGCGCGAGTGATTGTTGTTGCTTTTTATCTGATACCGCAAACCACAACCCAAATAGTCGCAGAGCTGCAGCTGGCCCTGCCGGAAAGGACCCCGGTGCAGCCGTTTCAGTGCGGAGATATTCCTCGCCCCTACACAAAGAGTCATTGGGTTCGTGCGATGTTACACGACCGCTCAACGGCTACACCAGTCGAGTGCGACGTTCTCAGAAGGGACGAAAGTGCAGAGCTCCATGGCCCTTTGGGCAATCGTGGGCTAACATCTACCGGGATCTATCCTGCAGCGGACCTACGCTCGCTGCCCATTGCAGCTCTGACTGCATCGCCACGGGAAGCTGTGCAAGCTCGGCCGCGTCCAAGCTCCCCCATCCAGTCCTTCCCATGCCCACATCGGCTAAACGAATTTGACGACACTGCGACACTATCGATCATGCACGAGTGGTCGCACAAGAGTGACCAAGGGCCTAGCCCGGCCGAGTTGGGGATAGCGGCCGACATCTGCCTTGATCGTCGAGACGGCGGCGACGGTTGAAGGTGGAGGGCATGGCCGCAAGGGTGTGGGCCTGCGGGCATGGGTATGGGCAGCATGGGCAAGGGCAGGCAAGGTCAGGAAGCAAAGCAGACAGGGATGAAAGTCCTCATACGCCATCATGAGGCGAGGCGAGGCAGGACGCAGGTAGAGACAATGCTGCCGGATGGATGATGCATGGCTCTGCGTGAGCCTGTCTGAGTCCGAGGGGGGCACGCGTTGTCTCTTGGAAAGGGAGATGGTAGCCGAGTGGGAAAGGCGAGACAACTCTAGACTCTTTGGGCGTCTTGGATTCCCGGGGACGGCAGCAGAGAGGTTGTGGTTGTGTCGCGTTGCGTCGCGTTGCGTTGCGCAGTGCAGCAACACAGGTCGGGATGACGGACGTGAGCTGCTGCTAGCTGGTTTACGAGCGAGGCTGTGGCTAGGTGGTGGTGAAGGTAACGATCGACGAGACATGCCGAGCGCGAGGCTCAGGGATCAGTGGTCAACCCCCGGATTCTTCTTCTGCACTTTTTTTTTTTTTTTTTTACTTTCTTTTTTATTTGCCCTTTGTTATTGTCTGCGCCGCGGGTCTGCGTGAGTACCTCTGTCTTACTCTGCGACAAAATGGGGTTGTGGAGGTTGCAGGCGGCATTGAGGGGGGCGATATGCGAGAAGAGGTGGATGGGGATAGCTTCGCACTGGACGGTGGGTGATGGCTGGTGACCATTCATGGAGTGGCATGGCGAACAGTGTGCCCCTCACGCTCACACCCCCAACCCAAGACGCAGCCAGCCATGGTGGACGACAAGTGGAGGAGGGGCGGGAGGAGGTGATGTGAGTGGCATGGGCCACGATTCTGAGCTGCTTGTTGCAGGCAAAGTGCATGGCAATAGGAGCCATTCGGATATGCTCCCATCGATCAAGACGATTCCCTGCTGGGAGAAACAAACAACAAACGAGGAATGGCGGCCCACGGCGGGTGGCTACCGCGTCCCATCTATTCCGTAATTGTCGCATCGATGCATCAAGAGTGAGACTTTTGTCGTGGAGAAAGCGACGATGAAATATGGGGAGGCAAAGACATTTGCATTTTCACTTGCTCTGCTGGGGTCCCGAACTTTGTCTTTCATCGTTCCAGCCCCGGCTGAAGTGAATCCTCAGCAGCAGCCCAAAACGGCTGCATCCCCCCAGCTCGCCTGAAAAGAGAAGTGTGACCAACCATGAGGCCGCGCCTCGAGTCGCACCCGGCGTGGTCTGATTCGACCGTGGCGTTTTCTCCGTCTCTGCTTTGGACGTTTTGGGCATCATCGTGTCTCGACGACAGCACAAGCGAGCAAGAAAAGCAAACCAAGACCAAATGGCGGCTTCTCGACATCCGGGCTTCATTGGAGCTTGTTTCCACAATGGGGTCGACTAACGCTGAGACAACGATCCCAGGCTGACGGTGCGCCCGTGTCCCGGCCTAGGTACCCTTCCCTCCACTCCACCACCACAAGGCCAAGCTCGAAACAAGAAACAAATTGTAAATCTACATGGCTCCTTCATCCACATCACGTTGCCCCATGGTAGCGGATACTTGTGACTCGCCCTGGGAGTGACTAGGCAGATGGGCACAATAGCGGGGGCCTCGAGAGTCTCGGGAGCCAAGGATCTTGGTTCCTGGTCCTTGTTCCGCATTGTCCGGCTGTGCCTTGTGTCGTGGACTGGTACCTACCAACAACAAGCCTCAACGAAGACGACGACAACAAGGTCGCCGACGTCAAAGGAGGAGACAACAGAGGTGGCCACACATGGCTTGCGCTGTTGGGCTGGGGGGGGGGTTTCGGGCATGGCCATATCCCAAGTACGGAGACGCGAGACGTGTATGTAGACCACTAAGCATCATGACTATCGTTCCCACCATCGCCAACACCATCAACCAACCAGCTGGCACACGGCCGCTAGAACGCATATCACTCTGCCTCTTACCGTGGCCATTTGTTCTCTGCCAGGCCCAAGTGCCGTCGTGACATTGCCCCCCCGAGAAATAAAAGGCGGCACATGCCCCGGCCTTCTCCCCAGACGACCAGCCCATACTACGTGCGTCGAGTGTCGTTGTCTGTGCCACGAAAAAACTCGACTTGGTCATCTATACAGTCTCTTCCACATCCCTCCCGAACTTGACCATCGATGACGGACAACCACGGTCGCGTGCCAGACGATATCACACCCCTCTCCCAGCATCATCACACCTCTTACTACACCACTCATCTCACGACAGCATCTTCCGCTTGTTCCGTCACTCTTGGTAATCGGATCCCGGAACTACTGGTGCGGCTATTTCTTAATTCGACGACTTGGGATAGCACCACTTATACGAAGAGCAGGCCTCCTGAAACGGAACATTCTTGTCCTCTTCCATCTCTGCTTGCTTTCTCCCCCCCCTGCCCACACGCATATAAACCCATTTCTGCTGTCAGCGAGGCGGTGCTCACCCGTCACCTAGCGGACTAGGCGTACCTACATACTGCATAACCCAGCGCTCCTCCGCCTGTTCCTGAGTACCGGGCTCGCCCAGTGGGCCCATTCGAGATCCCTAGAATAGCGCTGGAGACTCCGATCCCTCAGGGCATCGATCCACTGACTCGGCCAGACGCCACCCGCCAAAGGCTGATCAGGCTAGCTGCCCTGCCCCTACGCTACAGCGCACTGGCCGGTGTCATACTGGCAGTGACTTAATCGTGCAGTCGGTGGCTACCAGCTGACTGGCGATTGATGCAAGCAACAAGCAACCTCTTCCCTGATCGGTTGGCATCATCGTGCCTTCCACATTCTGTCTTGTGCAGCACAGCACCGGGCGCCTTGCTTAACCATAATAATACCATATCATCATATCGCCGCCTACATTTCCGGCATTGTCCCCTCTCTCCCCATCTCCCCCAAAACATCACAGCATCGTCTACAACGTCTCCATTCATCCTCTCGTTGTTGCTAGCGCCGTCAACAACCGACAACCGCCCTCGCCCAGGCCGTCGGCATCCCCATATCGCATATCCCATCCCACGTCCCACGTCCCACATCCCACATCTCACACAGACCAGACTCAGGCACAAGGGCCCTGGCCAACCCGTCTCACCGGGGTTGACTCGCCATCACAGCACTCGGACGCCCCTCTCACGTCGATTACAGTAGGTACGTGCACTGTACCGCGACCACCCTCACCACTGTCGCTGCCATCCCCCAACCCCGCCTCGCCCGAGGGGCTCGCGCCCATCGCTGGGAGACGCCCGCTAATGCTTCACAGTGCCATCAGCCACTCCTACACTAACTCATTACCCAAAACGATCCCAAACCAAACCCAACCTAGGTATCCCGACCCAGCGGCGCCCGCCTTCTAACCCCCCCACTT
>NAGG01000858.1:0-40087 GCA_003031705.1 Calonectria naviculata | reverse complement strand
CCTCTTTTCGGTCATGCCTCCCACCCTCTCTGCCTCTCTCTCTCGTCGCACACCCCAGTTCCCCGATGAAGCCAGGTGAGTCTCCGCCCCCCATCCCCCTGGAGAGAGAGGGAGGGGGCTTCTCTCGTAAGCGGGGCCACTTGAGATCCCGACTCGGCCGTCATTGTTTTCTGGATTATTTCTTTTTTAAATTATTTCTAATTTACTGATGGGGGCGGCATGGTGTGGGCTGTCATGGCTTGGCTTTTTTTTACTTCTTTTTTAAATGGGCTTGGTGAAACGGGGTAGGGTGGTAGTGAAATGAGATGCTTGGCTGTCGAAGACGGGACTAGTCGACCGTCCCGCGGGGAGTTTTGGAGGGGGGCGGTTCAGTTTAGCCTCCACTCTCTTCGCCCCCAAAAGGTAAAAAAGATGGCTTGGTTAGGATTCTAGACCCTTGGGTTAGGACAGCAGAAACGCGGCAGAGGAAGCGGCAGAGGAAGCGGCAGAGGTAGCGCCAGCGGTAGAGCGCGCGGGACAGGTTTCAGATCGTTTCGCATGTCCCGTTTGCTGTTTGAAGCTGGAGGGGGCTGTCCGGATTGTCGGGATCGTGGCGGGTGCGGTGAGCACCCAGAGTGCACAAATCAGCCCGCAACGAGGCAGACTCGGTGTGTGCGTGCGTGCCTGTGTGTCGTCGGTCAGTTTTGGTTGAAACCGAGGCCCTGGTAAAGGATGGCTGCTAAGACGGCGGACCGCCGAGTCGACAATAAGCAGTGCAGCAGCACAAAGTCATGCTCTGCCGCCTCTCCACCATGACAGCGCCGCAGGGACCGCGCTCCTTCGCCGTGGACGGGCGCGCCCTGCACCCGGCATCCCGGGGGCCTGTGATTTGCCTTGGGTTGGCAATGATGCAGTCACATTTCACACTGCAGGCCCAGATCGGCGGTTCCAACCCCTCCCCCTGTAGGTAGGGCTGTAAGGCTGACGCCGTGCCCGCAGTTTTGCATGGTTGTCTGTCGCGGTGCATTCCCAGACGGGGTATAACTTGATGTTAGACTTCTGATGTCATGTAAACCGGCGTCTGCCTGTTGCGTGCGTCCCCTCTGCCCGCTGTCCCGCCGTGTTCCCGCCCCGCGTGGTGTGAGGCGGCCTAGAATGTTCTCGATTTCCGGTGACAGGGCCGTTTTTTTTTTCCAGAGCCATGGCGCTGGCCTGCGCAGGTTCCGGGGCTTGGGGCCTGTCTCACAGTCGCGTGATGCATGTTTTTTCAACCGACGTGCAGCAAACGCTATTCGACATTAGCGGCCCTCTAAGCCAACCCCTTCATTCAGCTCATAACCCCATCTGTCCAATTGCTGTGTCCAAAACGCTCTTCTCTGGCGTGTGCTCTTCTAAGACTGCTCCATGCCGGAGCTAAAAGCATAAACGCTTCGCCCAAAGCATGACAACCGCTGGGATCCCTGTCCACCCTCTACCGTCTCCGCCTATTCTTGAAGCGACGGCTCCTTCTCGATTGGGAAATCGCACATCTTGGTGGGAAAATCGTTTTTTTTTTTTGAGTCACCTTCAACTCCCCGAGAAAAATACGAAACATATGCCTCGTGTATGCATTGGCAGACTAGAGACAGCCAAAATACAGCTCTGATATAGCTCTGATATCCCCGGCCTGTTGCTTAATTCTCTCCGTGTCCACGACCCCAGCCTCGGTAACGTAGTAGTCGATCAAGTCTGACGGCACCCATTCAAAGTAAACATTCTTCACCTCGACCCGAGTGACGGCATCTGGCCGCATTTCTATTGGCTGGCTCCAAGCTTGGACAACCTCTGCCGCGTCATTCTCCTCTGGGGCAGGTGGCTCAAACGGCAGCACTTTTTCATTTTCGGCTAGAACGATGAGTTTGGCTCTAGGCGAGATGTACTTGGCAACTAGCACGGCAGGCAATGAACCAATCTTGTTGCTCACATTGCCCGTGCTGTCAATTAGGTCGGCTCCGATGAGGACAAGATCAACATCTTTTGAGGCTGCACCGACGCTGGCATCGGTGTAAACCGAAACCTCCGCTCTGATGGAATTGCTATTGGCGAATGTTGCAATCGTATCCGCCATCTTGGCACCCTCAAAAAGGGGGCGTGACTCGAGAACCCGGATATCCAGCGATGCGTCTTTACTTTTTAGGATATGTGTAAGACCGGAGATAATGGTCGAGCTGCATGAGAGTGTCAGAATCTTGAGTGACTCGACTCGTGGCAAGTTTTCGTCAAGGAACTGCTCAAATGACCTGCTGATTTGCGAGCCGGAACATTTCCGTTGTTGTCCATGCTGCTCGAGTTCCCCAATAATGCCATCAATTGCACTTCCCAATGACGAATCATCGTCCGGCAACATTTTCTCCACGATTGCCAAGCTCGTGATGACAACGCTCAGCGTCGGCGCACCCATGCTCTCTCGCCCATTCTTCCACAGGTGCCAAGCGCAAAACCTGACATTCTTCCACCATGCCTCCCTCGAGCTCGTATCAAGTTGCCGTATGACGTTAGTGAAGATGTCCAACGCCTTGGATGCGAGCTGACGTGCGCCGCTCTCGTGGTCCCGCTGTAGGGTAATCAGGCCATCGCCGAGAACCGTCCCTGCCTGCTCGCCGAGATCGATGTTGAACCAGACCCTCCTGAGGCTCTCGAGGAGGCGCGGGACACCCTCAAACGCGCCCGATTCGCCGACGGCGTCCGGGTCAAACCAGTCATATCCCTCATGCTCCCAATCAAGCCGGATGCCGGCCTCACCGAGCCCGCCTTCTTCGACCGGCTTGAGCACGAAGCCGAATGGGTTAATGGTCCACTTCCTGCCTATGGATTCATCATCAAATGAGTACGGCTTCCCCTGTCGGAAGAGGCGCAGCGACTGTCCCGTTAGAGCCGTCTCCTCTTTTAATTCCCTCCAGGCAGTGGCCAGTGGGTTCGGATCCGTTTCCTCGACGCTACCCGATACAGGGGCGTACTTGTGTCTGACAAGACAAATTGGTAAGGCTGTCTCTGTCGAATGTGGAAAAAAGGGAGTATATGTGATTCAATAGTAGTATCTGGAGGGGGGCGAAACAGCAGCTTACTGATAGGTTCGCACCTTGCCACTTCGGCGAAAGAGAGCCACTTTTGGCTGCTTGGTAACGTCGCCGCCGGGAAACTTGAAAATGAAGGACCCCGCCACTTCGCGATGCTTGAGATGAGACATTGCGGTCGAAATGCCACGTGAATGAAGCGTCTGAGCCAATAACCCTATGCGATCAGACATGAGCCGACTTGTCATAATTTGCATGGGCAGGAGATGAAATCGTCGTCAGCTAGGCCCGATTACAGAGTTGCATGTGCTGGAGCTATAGCTCCACGGTGGTTCGCCAGTCCACCGTCAGGCGTCATCACCTGACACGGCCGGCCAATGCTGACCACATTGTTGCATCACTATTTTCTCACGACGACGATTAGAAGAACATCGTCATGGATTCGCTAAAAAAGACCAATTCGGAAGTTTGAGAGCTTGAGGAATGTATAATATGATATATTAATGGTGGGAATCTGGTTCTTGTCCGAAAAAAAGATTAATAATAATAATAAAACCGCCAACGTCCTTCCTTCGTGAATCAGCCCATATGCACATTGTATACATGCGCCTTCAAATATTAAATAAGGTACGCCCCGTAGGGTTGCCAATCCTCGTCTATCCACGATACCAATTCTTCGTATAGCGCATGTCCGTGTTCAACATGGATCGGCTGCTGTAGCAGCTCGGTCGGCATCTTCTGAGGCCACGCCTGGTTCATGTCCATGGGGGCCGTTGTTATAGGCGGCTGCGGCACTTCCGCAGGCTGATCTATCGGCGGCCCTCGCAGCCGTTGCACGAGCACCCGCAGGTCTCGGAGCACGGCCGCGCAGTCTCGGCCGTAGTTGCTGCCCACCTGGCTCTCCTCGTCAAACCGGGTTATGACGAAATCGAGGTCGTGGTCCCTCGCCTGCGCGTCTCTGGGTGTCAGCTCTTCGGTGTACAGCAATTCCCGGAGCATCAGGCAGATGGCTGCGTTAAAGATAAAGTGCAGGCCTGCCTGCAGAAGCTTCCGGGGGTGGTTGAGAGCTAATATGTGACGTGCGAGAAGGACGTTTTGCTCCGCAGCGCGGATACATCTCCTGAGTAGGGTAAGTCGGGGGTGCGAGTCTAATGACGATTGTCGGCTCGTCAATCGCTCTGCAAATGTCTTTTTCACCGCCGCAAAGAAGACTGGGCGGATGGTAAGAATGATGAGCTGCAATTGAGTTGCATGTTAGCAAGTTACTCTGAGCAAATTTCACCAAGGAGAATGGGCAGACAAGCCATACCTGGTTGCGTCCCATGTGCAACAAGCAGCACGCGGGATCGTCGCTCAGCCCGGTCTCGGAGAGCTGCAGTATAGGGGGTAAGTTCTCCTTCCACTGGTCCAGCATCCTGATGGCATCTTCGGGCCTTCTCACGGGACCTGCGTTGCGCTCCCAAGGTGAGACCTGATACGTATTGCATACAATGTAGCCCGATATGCGCGAGAGTTCGACATGGGCTCTGAGACCGGCCGCTGGAGGCATCGACCTATCATGTACAGGGTCAGTATCCACGGGGGGGCGAATAACACGATTTGTTTCTGGTTCGAAACTTACGGGGCGTCACAAGGAAGCGGTAACCTGATTGCATCATCCATTATGGTAGGCGGTCTCCCCATCAAGCAGCTCAAGTAGCGGTCCAGCACATACAGGGTCCAAAAGATGCGTTTCCCGCTCTCGTCAACCCAACCCCGGTGTGCGCCATGCATGATGCTGATATGCATGGCGTTGCTGACGCACATGTAGGCCGCGTCCCGCCGGTTCATCTCGATCAGACAGAAGCCCATCAGTGCGAGGGCAGACACGTCGCTGATGGTGAAGCGGGTTATGTCTAGCGGGTTCCCGAGCAGCACTTGGGCCCGGCTGAAGTAGTACTCGGTCATGTTGGCCGGCTGCTGCTGCAGCGTCTCCGGCGTCTTCATGGCCTGGGACACGACGGCGAAGGCCGTGTGATAGAAAGCCAGGCCGCGGTAAGCATCGGGCCGCAGGGGGCTCGACTCGGGCTCACCCAACGACGGCGGCGGCGATGACATGTCCCCCCACCAGTAGATGCCGCCGCTGGGCCAGCTGCCGCTGCCGTCCTGGATGAAGCATCGTAGCTCCGCGAGCATGGCCTGCATGTCTGGACGCGAGGGCAGCCACAGCGGGTCGACATCGCGGTCATGCAGGGGCCGTGAGTCGTATGTCTGATATCGGCCTTGGCTCGACAGAAAGGAGCTGCCGTCGGCGCTGGGCCCGCGGTCACGGTAGGCGAGCGGGAAGATGGCGCTCATGAACTCCTTGAGGTAGTCGAGGAAGGTGGCGCCGCTCGTCTCGCCAAGGAAGCGCTCGTGGCCGTCCGGGTCGCGGAGCAAGCGCCCCTCGGTGGACGCCTGGTCGTCGTCATGGTGGTCGCCGGGCGGTTTGGACGACGATTGGGCGGCCGGGAGAGCTTCTGCCGCCGGCGAGGGGACGGCACTTGGTGCCGCGGGGACGGACGAGGCTGCAGTAGCTGTTGCAGCAGAGGCGTCGTTGGCGTTGCGCGCAGCCAGGGCGAGCACTTCGTGGCGTCTCGCAGCTTCGGGTACCGTATCCCGTAGGGCTCTCTCCAAGAGTTCAACCTTGCGACGCAGATCGTCTAGCTCGGATCGGGGAACCGAAACCTTCTCGATGGTGGTCGGATAGACGCATTCGCGCGACGAGGAACGGCACGGGCGGCATGGACGCTCGCCCGAGCACTTGACCCTGCGGATGTTGCAGGCGTTGCAACTTTATCATGGCGACGGAAAGCGGTTCAGTGGGTTGTTTTTTTAAAGACGGGAAGCAACAGTAATCATTGGAGGGGGGGGGTATGGATATAGTGCACAACATGGCGCTCGGCAAGTTCCGAATGTAATTGATACGCATGGTGTAGACACGTGAAATAATGAATAGAGTCAATGATGATAGAAAAAGCTTGTCGACTTACGCTGTTGTTACGCGCTTCCGATTCTCAGGAGCAACCTTGTGACGGCGCGGGTTGACGGGCAGCCGTTGGGGCGGTTGTCGGCCACCGCCACCGGAGCTGTCGCCGCCCTGTCGCATCATGCTGTGAGACCCGAGTTCCACTTCATGTGTCGCTCCCTCTTCATTACTTGCTTGATTTTTCTAACCCTCTGTCCATCTCACGCTTGGCCGCTTTGCTGTGTTGGTTCCGCCGGGATTGGGGGGGCAAGTGGGAAAAATGGTCCCCCGGGAGCGGGATGCGTGATGGAGACTGGAGACGGCACGTAATGCAGGTTACGTAGTGTGTAGGCGGAAAGGCGGGATTTGCTTAGCCGAGTGTAGGCGGTACCCAAGGACTTCGAGACAATAGAGATAAAAAGGAAAAAAAAAAAGGGTCAATTCAAAACAGGCACAAGCGTGAAGCACGGGGGGGGTCCTCTCTGACGGAGCGGAGAGATAGAGAGAGAGAAAAAAAATTACGCCGCCGCAGATTCACACCCCAGCCACAGAACAGGTATGAAATTGGAGACTGCGACTGGGGTGGTCTGTCCTTGGACCTGCTTGGCGTGCACCTCGCGCGCGTCTGTTGTCCCACCATGGGGAGGAGCCGCACGAGTTTAACGGGCTTGCTCGCTTGCTGCCGTCGCGCAAAGACCGTTTTGAGTGGTTTAACCAGCGCATGCTTTCTTGGCTCGCCACCTCTACCTGTCAATTGCTGTATGTCTCGTCTGCGCGCCGTTGAGGTAATTTAGTCTTTTCTCCTTGGATGCTACCCAAGCCTCGTTTGTGTTCCAATGGGGTCATTTCCTCCGGGGGGTCCTCATTTAGGCGCTGATGTGCGAGCCCGGTGCGCGCGGGTGTGGTGTGCATGTGTGAGTGTGTGTGTGTGTGTGTGTTGTATATTTGTGTGTGAGTGTGGCACACAGCAGCAACATAAAGTGTTATGCATCAACCCGTACTGTGCGACGCCGTTCCGACGGGAAATCTCAAAAAGTGGGATAATTATAGCACAACACGATGCACTGACAGACAAGGCCCGAGCCGGCTGCGGGACGTGGTAAAACCCGAGCCGAAGTCGGAACAGCAAGGGAATGGGTGCCATTTTTTTTTATCAATCAGTGTCGAGTAATCAATCGGCCATTTCATTCGCATAAACAAGAATGCCCCGTCTTTAACTGGGGGTGGGCGTGTAGAATGTGCACGGCGAAAGGCAAAAAACGGGCAAAATCCAAATTTTTTAGTCTCTAGCGCTGCAGCTCCCACTGCATCTCCAATTTTTTTTTCTGGTTTGCCCGTGACGATGGGTTTATGCCGCGGCGTAGCAAGATGGACGGGGATAAATGGGAGCAAGGCAGGCATGGGTGGGTTTGTTTGAATGGGGGCAAATGTCGGTAGGCGGCTTAATTCGGACTAGCAGCGATAGCTGTCCACAACTTCCTAGTCTGTCCATGTGCAGCGAGCAGGTCAATAATCGAGCAGTGAGTACGAAGAGGGAGGAACTGTTGCTGTTGCACTGGGGACAACTCGGCCTCTCGGCCCCTCTCCCCCCGCTCATATGTGCAGCGATGACGCATCTGCGAATTGACAGGTACGCATTGCCCATTCACGATTGAGCCATTGATTCACGTTGCAGCCATGGGTCTCGTCACGTTGGGTGCAATGCGCCTCACGTATGATTAAGGATCGATGAAACAAGCCTTTTTTTCTCCTTCCAGACAGGGCACCGCCTGCAAGCAGAGCTGATCTGCATGCCCCGCAAAATCAATCACCTCAACACCACGAAGCAAAGGTCCCGCCGTCATTCAGGGCCCCCATCCGGCCCTCCCCGATGCGACAACACCTGGCAAAGGCCTCAGGGGTGTCGTGGGCCGGGGTTGCTTGCCAACGTTCCCAAGCCAGGTTGCGGCGTGACGTGATTGCTCAGCAATCCCAGTTACGATGTGATCCAAAATATTTTTTTTGTTGCATCATGACTTCGAAGTCATGACATTTCACCCAACAATCACAAACATCAATTGAGGTCAAACCAATTAATAAAAAAAATAGTAACATGTTAAAATTGCTTCGCGAACCCAAATGGGGGATAAATCATATCTAAACGAAAAACAAAGAAACACCAAACCAGGTTCCACCATTCTGGTTGCACATGCCGCCAGTTTAAATATACCAAGGATATATGTAAAGGGTTTCCAAGCGTCTCTCTCTGTTCCACCGGTCAATCAGCTTCTTGTAACTTTTTACTCGTCCCCAGGATACATTATACATCCGCCGCTAAAATATCATGCAAGTCGTCAAATTTATGCATTTTAGTGCTTGAAGATGGAGTTGACCATCTCGCCCGATCGGGTGGCAAGGACAGAGAGGAGGGTGTCGCTCAGCTGTGATGAAATGTTAGCACATGTTTGAATTCCTAGCGATTGATAGAGGGAAAAAAAAAAAAAAAAAAAAAAAAAACTTACATGACAATGACTCTGATGCTGGTGTCACGGTAGCCAAGTCTTTTCATGTGTAGTCAGGCCTCGCCACAAATGGGCCATGCACACAGCTGAAGAAGCACATGGCTAACTTCGCTTCAAATCCACCGACAAGGAGGGGGCGATCAAATGGAATGAATGGATCAACATGAATCATAGATAAGGTGTATAGGTTCATGCAATATTATGGATTTTTAGACTGCCTTGTACTAGTTATTTTCCTCAGTTACTTATTGGGCTTCCTTATTCATGTGTATTCTAGGGACATGGCCAAAGCCGGTCAACTGGTCGGTCAATGGCCAATCATGCTGACGCTCCACCCCACACACACACAACCACACCTTGGCCCGCCCTGGACGTAAAGGGGAAAGAGACCAGCTGGCTGCAGCTATCGTTTACTCGCAACATCGAGCCTCAGCGTTCACGAGCTGAGCAGAGGAGAAGCCCACCCCAATATGGCGTCAACACAAAAGCCCTCGTCGTCGTCATCATCAAAGCTATCCCAGGAGAACTCTCCCCAAACTTCGTCTTCTCTCGACACAGTCATTGACGACACACGCAACCGTATCAATCGCCCCGTCTTCCTGCGCAGTATCCTCGTTATCCGTCTCATTAACACCTGGTGGATCGCCACCTTTTTTCAACCTGATGAGTACTTTCAGGCTCTGGAACCTGCCTGGGACTTGGCATTTGGATCTCAAAGTGGTGCGTGGCTAACTTGGGTATGTATTTTCTCCTTTCCTTTTTCTTTCTCTCCTTCTTCTCCTTGTCCTTTTTCCAATTTGCGTTGCATGTGGGAACTGTTCTGTGTATTGCACCGTCACCCTCGCAGCCATCCTAATTTGGAAGTCGATTCATACAAAACACATGCAAAATAGCATCGCATCTTCAACGCACATGTTAACGTCGCCAACTAATGTAATCAGGAATGGAAATACCAACTTAGGTCCTCGCTTCACCCTTCTCTTTTTTCCGGCGCATACCTCATCGCCGATTTCCTCTCTTCCTTTTTGCCCACTGGCAATGTCCTCCGCGCGTCCATCTTGGTGGCCGCTCCGCGTGCCTTGCAGGCAATCATTGCTGCTCTTGGGGACTGGTTCACCTGGCAGCTTGCTGTGACCATCTTCGGGCCCAACAGCAATGTCTCCTTCTTCACAGTGAGTAGTCCTAGTATATCCTTCATCAAACTCTCCCAGGGGTTTCAAAGGGCAAACGCTGATATGCCAACAACGCCTCAATAGTTGTTTCTTCAACTATTCAACCCCTGGCAGTGGTATTGTTCCACCCGCACATTTTCCAACTCACTCGAAGTGACACTCACCGTCATGGCTCTCTACTTTTGGCCGTGGGAACTTCTTGGCGCGGCTAAGACCACAAAGGAAAACCCCAAGCCAGTTCCCGTCCTCCGTGACCTCTGGCCTCTCCGAGCATCTCTATGCCTCGCTGCCATCGCCGTCATTCTCCGCCCTACCAACGTTCTGATTTGGGCAACGATTGCCGGTGTCACTCTTACACGTTTCACTCTTCAAGGCCCATCTCCTCTGACTCTTTCAACCGTCCTCACCCTCGTTCGCGAGGCTATCTTATGCGGGTCTCTTGTTCTGTGCCTTTCAGCCGCATCGGACCGTTTGTACTTTGGCTTCTGGACGTTTCCCCCTTACAACTGGCTCTACTTCAACATCTCCAAGTCACTCGCCGTCTTCTATGGGCGCAACCCTTGGCATTATTACATTGTCCAGGGCTTACCACTCATCTGCACTACAAGCGTGCCCTTTGCCCTCCAGGCTCTCTACAAACCTCCAGGCACGGAGCCCGCCCAAACGAACATCCTCAGGACCTTGTCTTACACCGTCCTCACCACCATCCTCGCTCTCTCTCTGATATCTCACAAGGAAGTTCGCTTCATCTACCCACTGCTCCCAGCACTCAATGTCCTTGCAGCGCCTTATGCCGCTTCCTTCTTCACCTCTCAACCCGCTCCCACCACCAAAACCCCCCGCCCCCGTCCTGTCCTCCGCCACACATCATACCTGATTGCTGCTCTTGGAATAAATATGTTTCTCGCTGGCTACCTGACCTTCCTCCACCAGCCCGCCCCCCTTTCCGTCCTTACTTACCTCCGCCACCAGTACGAGCGTATACACCCGGCGTCCGTTGCCCTCGCTCACAACTCACACTTCTCTGCCGTGACTCCTGATGAGGACAAGCTCTTTGCCCTCTTCCTCATGCCATGCCACACCACCCCCTGGCGTTCCCACCTTGTTTATCCGGGCCTTCGCGCTTATGCCCTCACCTGCGAGCCACCGTTGCACACCCAACCCAACACACCAGAGCGTGATAATTACCGCGATGAGGCCGATCGATTCTACGACGACCCCGTCGATTTTTTAGGGCAGGAACTCTTCGCACAGGGCCATGGCCTGCCCGTACCAAGATACATAGTGGGCTTTGAAGGCATTGAGCCGTGGCTGAAGGACTTTCTCGACACCCCCAAAGGCAGAGCGCTTGGTATTGCGAACCTGCGCCGTGTCTGGGGTGGATTTAATGGTTTCTTCAACGAAGATTGGCGACGTTCAGGGAGGATGATTGTCTGGGATACGGGCATTCACAGCGCAAAGGAGCAAGAAAACGGGCAATCCGATCGGGTCTAGATCATGTAACAAATATCATATCATACAACTCATAATGTATATCAAGGCATGTCGCGGAATAAAACTCATTGCTCTGGCCAAGGTTGATGCAAACAGCTCATTGCTGTAATTTCCGCGTCTTTTTAATAATCCATACTCCCTAAATTTCAACACTCCCCACCCGCCCAAAGCAAAAATGAAACAAGAGGACTCCCCACTGGCTACATTACATAGACGTAACTGAATATAAAAGCAGAGGTGGGGGTCAGGATCCCTGATGATGCCTGTTGTCCGACGTAAAATCACTCCATGATTGCTCCTTCCGAACTTAACCTTCGCCGCTTAATGTCATGTACTCGCTACCATGATCTCATTCCGCGTTGTTCTCATACGCTAAAACGATGTTTTAGAAATAATAACTGGCTTACTAACCCTGCTTGGCAGGTTCTGGTTGTGTCCGTGTTTGAGAAGAGGGCAGTGCAGGCTGCTCAGGTTGGGCAGGCTGCTCAGATTGGGCAGGCTGCTCAGGTTGGACAGGCTGCTCCGGCACTGGCACAAGTGTAGGTGCGGGTGGTTCGTCCTTGTGTTGATCTTGGTTGGCGTGTTGTTCAGGTGTTTTAGTCACCTGTTCCTGTTCAACATCATCATGCTGAACCTTTTTCTCTTGGCTGGCCTCGCTATCTTGCTGTGGCTGTTCTTGCAGAGGCGGAGGGGAAACGGGAGCCGGTACAGAGGCCGTTGTTGTTGCTGGGGGTGGTGAATGCTGCTGCTGCGGCGGTTGTTGGGGTTGAGTAGAAGGAGATTGAGGGTGAGCATGTGGCTGAGGATGAGAATGCTGAGAGTGTTGATGAATCTGGTTCGCAACTGGAACCGGAGTGGGTTGGTGGACTGGAGCCGCATGACCTGAGACCTGCGCTGGTGGAGGAGATGTGCGTTTCTCCGATTCCTTTGCCGTTTCTCGTTTTAAATCGAGGCTCTTCCCACGGGGAAAGCTTGCAGTCATATTCGGACGGTCCGCCGGCGGCGACTTGTTTCTCCTCTGCTCCGCAGTTTCTTTAGCCTCTCGGTACTTGTTCTTGATCCAGCCGATGGGGCCCTTGGGTTCGTCCTTCTCTCTTGCCGAATCATATATGGCGTGTGCATCAAACCCAAGCATATGGCGCTCTGAGCTCTCACTCTTGCGCGGTCGGTGGCTGTTGCTGGAAATAGAGAGGCTACTGACGTCGGCGTTGTCGTTTAATCCGATAGCCAAGCGAGGCGAAGTCAGGCCTGAGCCAATAGAGCCACCATTGTCCGTAAGTTTACTTCTCGACAACCGCCAGCGTTTCTTTTTGTCTTTTTCGAGTTGCTCCATTGTTGCAGGGGGTTGATCCTCAAGTACTTGATCAATGTCCGAACCTTCATTGAACGAGGAATGCAACGAAGTAGGGGGAGACTTTTTGGTCTTGAGGGTGTTCTCGGGATGAAGGCTTGGGTTAGAGGATGCCTGCGATGCTCGAGGGGTCTGCTCCAAAGAAGCGTCGTTCTTGTGTTGAACTACAGAACTTGGCGGTATATAATCTTCTTGGAGCTGCTCCTGCTGTCTTTCTTCCTTGATTGGTGGAGGCACTGGTGAGTGAGGCAGATTCTGGGGCTCAGGCTCCCTTTGGTGCGCATGTTGCGCGTGTTCTAGCGGATTCTGGATCTCAAGAGCAGGTGATGTTGTGTTCGGCTGGGAATGCTGCAGTGAAGCAACTGAACTCTGCGCGCTTGGATTCAAGCTCCCTGGAATCTTCTTCTTCCTCAACTTGTTCGGCGCCCGCTTCTCGCCGGTTTCCGTAGGTGATCGTTGGAAGATGCTAGGCAGGTTTGAAGTCTTGGATGGAGTCACCGGGTCTTGGGGAATATCAAGAAGCTTCTCCTGGCTCCTGGCTGGCGGTGGGATTGGAGTTGGGGTCAGGTGTGTACCTGAACCCCCTGGCGAGTGGGCCGCCTGCTGTGGGTATTCTGCAGCTTCGCCAGAGTTAAGCTGTGATAATGGTTCAAGGTGCGCAGGAGAATGAGGTCTAGAGCCATCATTTCTCTGAAAACGGCCGCCAACTAGGGCCGGGGACCTCTTGGACGGGACGGTATTGCTTCTTCCTAAGCCTCCGGTAGGTGTAGCAGTCAATGCGGGGCTGTTAGGAGTCGAAGCGCCGTCACCTCTCGAGTTCCTCGATGATACGGATCGGTTCCTTCGGAGGGTTCCATCCTTTCGCACACTATTGGCGCCCGCGCTAGCATTCGATGCGGACCGGCCAAGACTGGTTTTTCGATTCGGCGTTGGCGTGACGGGGTTAGCAATGGCTGGTGCAGGTCCAGATTCCACCAGACTCTTCGTCTTTTCATCAGCCGCAGTTCCCTGCATTCCAATGAGGAAATGATCCTGGTTCTCGATTAAAAAGATGATGACGCATTGATTGAGTCGGTATTCTTCGGGGGCCATGGCGTGGTTGGGGTGGGACAACATTCCGGGCTGAAAAATAGCAGCAAGATTTTGCGAATTCATCCTGTTCTCATCCGCCTTAGCTGCAAAAACTGCAAGCAAATCGAGAATGTAGAGCAGCAGTTGCCTGTTAAGCGGGGGGAGCTCTGTGATAAGCCTCTGATATTGTTCAATGGCAATCGACTCATTAAAATGCTCTACAAACTGAGGGCCTTCAGCATCGCCCACAGCCTGTTTGGTTGCTCCGCGCAGGGGATCTCGGAACTTTTCATACAGATCTAAAGGGACAACAGGCTCTGGTAGATCGTTAAGGTATCGGCGCAATACATTAGCCGCATCGTGGACGGTGTACCCATCCCAAACCAGACCTTTACCGTACCTGTCGGGCGAGTCGAATATAGTTTTGAGTTCTTTTATTCTCTTTTCCGAGCCGCTTAGTCGGAAAATACCCTCTACGCCGGTGGCTAGAGACAGTTAGTGGCAATGATAATACGCCCAGACGCGACGAACATACCCTTCTCTTTGAGAAAGACGCCACATTTCGCGACCACTATGGGGACATAGCCATAAATATAACTCTGCCCCCTCTCGTCGATGAGCGAAATGGCCACATTTGCGTATGTTATACTTTGCCGTAGTGGGACGCCAAAGATGCCATGGGGTCGGGTTTCTAGCAAATTCAAGTTAGGAGTCTGGTTTCGGGCTAAAATACGGTGGTTGCACGCGCTCCGGAACCGAACGAGTCACTCTGTCGTTCCAGTACCGAAGGATATCATGCAATGGCCAGGACATCGATGATTCGCATCATGTTCGAAAGCGACACCAGAGCAGACGTGACCGACTCGAGTTCCAAACGGCTGGGTTGGGATCGGAGATGTCGCGCACAAGGTTCGAAAGCGAAGGAAGAGACATACCATGGGTCTCCTGGTGCTTGGAGGGTATTTTGAAGCCTTTCCACCACGACTTGAGATCGCGTTTGCTGGGAGGCGACATGGGGTTGCTGATCTGCACAGCAGGTGGGTTGGAGTTTGGAGCGGCGGACGTCATGGCGGGCGACGTCGCGTCCAAGTTCGGGACGTGGGCGGAGACGGCCGGGGATTAATATAGTATCGGTGACGACGCGACAGCTGGGTCGGCCCTTGTGTAGGGCTCACGACAGCTCGACTCGGCCTCTTCGTTAGAGTAATGTCGGCGATGGCAGTGGGGAGTCAAAATCGGCGACGTCGGCGGGCAGATGTCGAGGCAGAGGTCGAGAAAATCAATGAACAAATGGAGGCCAACGTTGAAGCCTACGAAGTGGGTGTGAGGCGGTAAACCTGGCTGCGCGCCTTTGCAACGCAGCGGTTTGTTGATCGATGGCGTCAAGGGCGTCAAGGCGTGGTTCTATTTGCTAGAGGATGAGGACGGACCTGCGAGGGTCGAGGATCGTGGAACCGAGCTCAGACGGGTCCGCTTCGAGAGGAAAGCCGAGTCGGTCGCGCTCTATGGGCCGAATCGAGAGTGAGAGAAGGACAATGAAGCAGCGCACGGCATGGAGAGATAGTGTCGGAGAGTGCGGGAGACAAGACGAGCAATGGAGGGACGGGGGCGAGAGAGCTGTGCGGCGCCTGTCCGGGGCTTGGTTGTGGGAGTACGTATTCGCAAGTTAACCGGCGGTAGTGTCGCGCGATGTCAGGCGAGGGGCCGGGCTTTGGGGGAAGGCGTTGGCGTTGGGTTGGGCTCGGCTCACTATAGAGGCTGGATGTGTAGGCAGACAGGCGGTGCACGGAGCCTTTGAGGACGAGAGGAGCACACTGGAAGTGTCTTGTAAGCGAGTTGGGGCAAAAAAAGGGAAAAAGAAAAGAAAGGCAACAGAAAGCGAATGCAAAGCCGTGGAGAAGAATGCGTGCGTGGTGGCTGTAGATGTGGAGGAAGGGGGAGAGGGAGAAAGGTGTAGGATGTGTGGATGAGGAGGGAGTGTTGAGCAACTGAGCTGGTACTGGGCAGTAGTCCAGTGGGCTTGAGCAATGAGGAGTGGACGACACCACTAACGGTAGCGGGCATGTGGCAATGGAAGCTGTGCGGTAGGGGCAACGAAGGGCGCGTACGAAGTATGGTGCAGCGGGTAGATAGCCCAGGCCAGGGAAGTGAGAAGGTCGGCGAGGTACCTTAAATTAGCAGGGGGTGTGCCTTGTAGGAGCCTGGGGCTGGGAGTGAGCGAGGGAGAGGCGTTTGGATCCCTGTGAGGACGGGGCGGGTGGGCGACAATCAGCCTTTGTAAGGTATGGATAGGTCAGTGACGGGGGGCGCCAAAGTAGGTAGACAGCTTGCTACCTGTATTTAGCGTTCTGTGATAAGTGGCGGCTTGTTTTTATTTTGGCGGCGCGTGGCTGAGAGTGTCCCGGGTTAAATGGAGGGTTTGGGGTTTAGAGATGGAGCAGAAAGATGATTGCAGTAACGGGCATCACGTGGGGGTAAGCTGGAGGGAAAGGGGGGGAGGGTGAAGCAGTACCCTTCTATTGCTTGCCTACCTTGGTTTGCAAGATGCTCCGCAAACAGGCGTAAATGAAGATACGAGAATACGGCTAGTCTGATGTGGGTTTGCGGAGAAGGATGCAAATGGTGACGAAGGATGAAAGGGGGGGAAAGACGGTTACAAAAGATGGTTAAAAAAGGGAAGGGGAGCTGCGATGGGACGCTATGCCTTGCTTCAGCTTGTACGGAGTGCCTCGCCCACACCGAGCGTACGAAAATGAGAGTGACGGCTCCATATACCAATGGCCAACCCCGAGCCGGTTTTTAGAGAAGCCAGCCTCTTATATGTCTCGAACAAGATGTCTATGATCTCAGAGCACAATAAATAGAGGGGCCTTGATTCCAGTACCAAATACCATCCTACCAACAATCTTCTACCAAGCATCGAACTGCTAGTTTCATACCGGGGAGGCCAGGCGGCCATGCGGGCGCCAACATGCTCATAAGCGGGCACGAAGACGACGACGCTCCAGCGTAAGATCTTCTTCTCAGGTCCGATATTTTTACTTCCATTTACAGCACGGTCCCTTGCGTGTTACCTTGCCTTACCCTCCCCTCTCCACTCACCATCGCCTTGTGGCTCTCGTACTCTGGACTTTTTAACTCTCAGTGGATCAGTGGAGGGACGAGGTTCCTTTTGCGAGCCGTGACTCGACTTCGGGAGTGGAGCAGGTGGTGGGGAGACGAGTTCCACTGGCGATTGCCCTGGCGCCCAGCCCCCAAGTAGCCGCCTGGGAGGACTCTGTGGACTTGCAGTGGTAAAAAATAGACCAACCCCAGTTGCCTACCTGGCTACTTGGCAGAAGTACCTGGACAGAGCGCCAGGTAGACCTTTTCTTCTCCCCACGCCGCTAAATACATCAGTAGGCACAGACTGCTTGACGAATAAAAAGCATTTGTACTCCGCAGTCTCACTGCGGGAGGCCAAGGCCTCGACAGGTACGCGTACATTAGTACTTGCCTAGGTACCTACGTATGTAATGCACTGGTACTTTAGATGAAATCTCTTCGCTGTTTACACACTAAAATTGTGATGTCTCTGTATATGCTGAAAAGAATAGGAAAAGTAAGAGAGCAGAATTATACAGATCCCTACATGGAATTCCTTCGCACTCAAAAAATAGGCACATGGCTCCTCCGTGTCTGGCCTAGACCCTGGGTCCGAACAATAAAGAATAACATGGCATGGGAGCGGCATGGAACATGGGTATTGGTGGGGATGCAACGCCATGGGCATACCCTTGGCCGCCCCCAGCTCTTGCAGCCGTGTTCCCGTACAACACGGCATATTTAATTTTATTTAATGGCGTCGTCGTCTGCGAGAGCGTCATCTCATGTCTCTAATCGGCTCGATTCGTCATCAAGGCCATCCTGGTCGTTAACCGGGCAAGTCGGGAAAATTACCAAAGTTTGATGGAGGACATTTTTTCCACTGAGGATGAAAATCCTGTCGAGAATATGACTCCATCCTAACCATCTCTAGGATATGGGGCCGATCGGCCGATAGTGTTATTTTCTTCCTCGTCTCCCAGCATCCCTGTTCAGGGATCCCGCCCAGGTGATACGTAGCCGGTGATTTTCTTTCCGGTTTACGGTACATTTGTAATTGCAGCTAGTCGAAATTATTGACAACTGAGTCTCAGGACAGAAAAGAAAAATCACAATACCGAAGCTTAAAATTCTATTCTTTATTTCGCCTCCACCGCATGAATCATCTCCTCCTCCCTGTTTCCAAAATTGGAACTGCTCCCCTAAGGACCAGCCAACGGCCAAAATAACTATCCGCCAATTATCTTGCCATCGTGTGGTACCAAGCAAGTACATTGCACAATTTCAAACTACTGGTTACTTCCTTGATGCAGTCATTATCTGTGCTCTTCCCAGATCATGAATGGCCCACCATCCACGCCTCCCCAGCCTGGCCGTTGTCAACCTTTACAAGCCACCCACCATCAACCAACAAGCTCTCAGCCAGTCTCAGCCCAGAGCCGGGCGATCAGCAGACTACCCTGACGATCACACTTCCCTCCCCCTCATCTTGACGTCTCCATGTCGCCTTCGAGAATCCCGGGAGATGGGGTTTACCTGTTTCTCGCTCTGCGCGCTGACGGCATCACGCTAGTGCATACAGTTCGGCCACGCTGCTCTATCCACTCGTGATTCAAGCTGCATGCTACATGGGCTTCTTCAAGCCATCTCCTCACGTACTACCCATTTCGCTCGTGTATGCAAACATGTGGTATAAGCATTCGCTGACGCATATTCCGCCGCCATTCCTATATTCCCCGACGCCAAAAGCAAACCTCATGCAGGACAAGTCAATAGTGTTGTAAATGCAGATGAAATCGCCCGGCCACGATATTAGCTGAGCTGCAAAACATTGATTGCGTTAAAAGCAAAACGGAATTGAAAATTTTCGCTAATGCCAAGAACCATTTTCTTGAAGTGAGGATTAATTAAGTGCCAACGAACAAGTCGAAGACGGTGGCCTGGTAGAATGCGGACGGTCACTCGCATCGTTGCCATCGCAGCTACAGGTGCTGCTGACCATAACCCATTAATTTTATGCCATAATATGCCCTAAATTTATCTACTGGATTTTCTTTTTCTTCTTTCTTTCTAGCCTCTTTTGAGGGTGGTGTCTTTTCTCTATCCAAAACACCGAAAGTCTGCAGAATGTTATGACGTCCAAGCAGATACCCCCGCATGAGACAACCTCCTTATCAAAGAAGGTGCTGAAATACAAGCGAAAAAAGTCATTTTGAGAATGATATATTCCAAGGTCAGTAAATAAATTCATATGTTATTAGTAATGCCATGGTGAAATTTGCAAGAAACTGATCAGCCGCATGACGCATGGCGCAGTTGAACAACTTCCAGGGCTTTGATACGAACGAGCAAGATCACGAGAGTGGGCTCGTACCTCCAAGTTGGAAATACTTTACATGCTTCAATTGTGGGGTCTTAAACAGCCTGAGAAAAGTGTGATTTGATTGATAACGTGTTAGTTTATCCGTCGACTAGTTGATCTTGACAGGATATAATCGGCGTGGCCCTGTGGATTTTCTTGCCTTCCGGTATATAGATGGAGGCTCTTGATAATGATCAAGACTGCCTTCCGCCCCCCTTATTCGGGAAGACAGCTTGCAGCAACTGGCCATGGCTGTAAGCCACACTAACACATTATTTGAACTTAATTCCTCGTACATTCAAAGTATCAGATTACATGTTGCAGCCTTAAACTAGGGATTGATCAGGGTTGCGGGGCGGGGCGACAATACAATGATATTCTCCTAGCGGTTTATCACACTCTGTACTTTACGACTTGGGTGCATGCGTTCCCAAAGCAACATTAGAACCAATTTGAAACAAGGGGAATTGCTGTTCTTTCGTTGTTGTTTGCATTATCGTTTGTGTCAATCTGTACTTCTCACCCACAACCATGGCAGCAAATTGACCACACCCACCTCCTGAACTTGAAACACACAGTCACCACGGACCACAACGTCCGGCAAGTTGTCGAGGCGAGCATGCTACCTAGATCCCGTGCAACTTGTCAGGTTGGCCTGGTCCGGGACGGCGTTCTGAGCTAGGGTCGTCGCGGCTTACGAAAAGGATGGTGGGGGTGAGAGGCGGGAGGCAAAATGAGGTCATCGCCGACGACGTCTGGCGTTGGGTGGCGGGTTTTCCCTGATTCTTCGCCGAGATGTATTATTTGGCCTTAGCTTTGTACCAAAATTGTCAATGGCACCCCGGATGGTCCCACGTATATCATGTATTCGCTAAGGCTGCAAGTCGTGTCTAGATCCCGTCCCTCCCGATCCAACTAAAGTAACATTCCGCCGGACGCTTTGCATAGGATATCTGGCAGCACAAGAAATAGTCATCAGATCAAACCCTACTGTGCTCAGCCAGAGGGGGGGGAGTCCACCCACTATCTATGAGTGTAAGTTGGTGGCCCCTCGATAGTGCCTATCCCCCTAGATGGCACTGTAGGATGAGAGGGAAGACACCAAGTTTATGCCCATTTTTTAGCAGTGCTAATCAGGGTACCTCCGCACGTGGCTCGAAAAAAATACCGACAGAACTTCGGCGACCTCGCATCAAATATTGTCACAAGGAATCAGCATATAAACCATAGTAGAACATGGTTTAAGAATAAAAAAACATGAATATAATTATGTTGTTTGTTATTCGGTGTGAGATCTGGCTATATTGACTATTATTGTCTAGTCATTTGAGTTCTTCGTTGATGTGTGTTGCAGCCATCTTTCTACCGCCCACTTCAGCACTCACTCATAAGTGGCCCCAGCGCGACTCAGCGCCCCAAACTCACCAGCCACAGCCCACACGACTGGTAGCTAGTAAACCGATGGATAAACCGATAATGCGATTTCCGCTGATAAGTCGCTCCCATACAACCAATGTCTTATCGAGCGAGTACCGAAATTTCCAGCTACTCCCGAAAAGCGATCATCCTCAACTCAACGACCACGACACTTCCCCCCCATCATAATTCTACGTCTCCTCCTCAAGCTTTCGCAATGGATATGTGAGTATTATTCGATAGCGATCGAATTCGCGAGGCCATCAATTCTAACTCTTGTACCCCACCCAGGCTTACCGCCAACGAGCAGCGCATGCTAGAGCAGCGCATGCAGAAGCGTCAGGTCAAGGAATTCATGAACGTACGTCTCACCTTTGCAGCCGTGAGGACGCCGGTGTTCCATATCACCCGCCTCTCATTCGATAGATTGGCACATACCTAACTCAAGCATTTCTCCAGGCTTTCGGTGGCCTCGTTGAGCACTGCTTCATGTCCTGCGTTGACGACTTCACCTCCAAGGCCATCTCCTCCCGTGAGAGTGGCTGCATCAACCGCTGCGTCACTAAGTGGATGGCCACACAGCAGCGTGTTAGCGAGCGCTTCCAGGAGCACAATGCTCAGCTCACTGCCCAGATGCAGAACCAATAAACGCTGACGAGACGATGAACAACGAAAAATCCTCAGTACAATTCGCCGCGATAGAAGCCCTCCCAATCAACTCTTAAAATATGAGCGGTGTGGGAACGTACCATGTCCCATCGGACATCAATTCCCTCTCTGTTCTTGGCGATCTAGAGGCGCCGTTGTTGTGTTGCAGTCGTGTATGAATATATGAGTGGAGAAAAAAAGGCTGGCCGGGGCCATGGTGATATCTTGGGCATCTGGGTATGGATGATAAGGAAACGACAATAATGGTCGGCCAATGACGAGACCTTGTAGCACCAGCCTGTACAATTACGATGAGAAATAGAAGAGACTGTCAGGTTTGACACTCTACCCTTGAAACACAACCCTTCTCACAAGATCAAAATCATGGATCATTGATCACATTTTTACCAAAGCCATAGTGTTTGGGCTCCTTGGCCACACCTTAACTTGATGAAAGAAAAATCGTAAAAGCTATCTTTAATTATGATGAAACAAGTAGCTCTAAATGCTTCTTTGTTCTTTTTCGTATTTCACTTCTAAACAGACCGTCTCCTTCAGCAATTCAACATAACGGTCCGTTGTCAAACGCCCCTCGACCTATGGTACCAAGTTTAATTTACATCTTCGTCCATCGCTTCGAATCAGATCTACCCACGTATCCAGGATTGTTCCACTTAAACCTCTGCATCTTCACCCAGCACATCCCGAACTGCATCCAATTGGCATACCGCTTTCTCCTCTAAGAGGGTATCACAGGCTGGTGTAGAAGCCTTCATTCCACGCCAATCTACCTCGCGCTGGCCGAGCGGCATCAGACGTTCCTTGAGCAACTTTTTTGTTGAAAGCCAAAAGTCAACATTCTCCAGTAAACCTGCACCATCCCATTCTACAGCCGGAATGTCTCGGTTGTTGTTAACACGAAGCGCCTCTAGGACTCGTGTGAGGAGAGCCAAGGAGTGTACTTCTGAAATCGACAGCAAAGTGAGATAATGAGGGGATGATCGTGACTGTGTGCGGCTAGCACCTGGTGCTTCAAACCGATTCACACTCGCCTCCAACAGATGAGGGAATTGATTGAGCACATAAGCAATCTCGGGTGCAACAGTGGCACCCAGAGAGGTGAGCATGTTCAGCATAAGTGGCAACAGTCCCTTGGCCCAAATTCCGTAGCAGCGCTGTGCTACAGCGGAGTCAAAGAACGGCGAGATATTGGACTTGAGCATAAATTTCGTCAGGTTGGCCGACAGAATGCTACTCAAAATACCATCGCATGCCATCTGCTCAGCAACCAGTGGAAGGGTAGAGAGCTCAAGCAAAAAGAGAATACTAAGTTCGCCATAAATAGGGTCTCCTTGATCTGCCAGCCTATCTGCCCAGGAGTATAGCGACGTGGCGGCGTGCATCGCCTGGTGCTCAGCCATAATGTTCAAGACTTGGGTTTGGGACTGGTCCATAGTGGGAATACTTAAACAGGCTTGCAAAACCGCCGTCAATAATGCCAAGTCCTCGGGTGACACGGTAACCTCATTGTCATGGATAAGGCTAACAAGGGCTCGGAATCCTCGTCCGACCACGCGATCGAGAATATTCAAGACGGTCTGGATCACAGTTACTTCGATGCCATCCTGTGACTCTGCAGCCGCTTTTTCATCGCTAGAATGGTACGCGCGTAGAGTGACAAATAGAGCTTTCAGCAATGTGCGATAATATGCAATACAGCTCGAGCCAAAGGGTTCTTCAACGCTATGTATCGTACCCACCAGCGTAGCCAGGAGTCGGTTAACATCTTTGGCAGGAACTGAAGATTTGACAGACCGCTGGATCAACACCAGGGAAAGGTTGGCCCGGGCATCCACAAGTTTCAAGAAAATGCTCTCCGGTCCAGGGATTCCTTGGTTAGCATTCAAACACTGTTGCGAAACTTGTAGCATCTGCTTCGTAACTGTCTCGTTTGTCGGGAGACATGTGCTAAGCTCCACAAGAAGGAATTCCCACGCATGGAAAAGTGCCTAAATCATATTAGTCATGTCATTGAAAAACAAGTTCTATAAACTCACAATTTGAGCGTCAACCAGAGAAAGGTTCATATTAGCAAGCTCCATCTCCGTTTTGAACCCATTGTCTTTCCGCCCGATCCAACCAGGGTCGAATCGGAGCATTTCGTCGGCACGTTCAAGGTCATAATAATAGCTTTTTCCTAGCTCCCGAGGCTCGAGAAGAGTTCGCTTGAAGTCGTCTACAGGACAGCCCGCGTACTTGTTGGCAAAATTCTTGGCAAAGTTGCTATGCAAAGACTTGTTATAGCCAGCCACCTCGACACCATCACGAAGGTAATAGTCCAGGTCACTAACAAGACTGTTTGCCAAATTGCTCGAGTTTCCTAGGTGACGCGAATGGTACAACTGCATTGCAAATGTCTCTGCAATATAGGCAGCCAACCTTGCTTCAACACTTGCACGAACTGGGTCCACCTTGAGAGTAAGATGTGATGGCTTAAGGTCGCGGACATATGCTCTCAGACCATCGAGATAAGCAGTGTCCTTTTGAAGTGTGAAAACTGTCCAGGGCCAAAAGTTCTGAGCTGAAGCAACAAAGTCTAAAATCATGAGGGCCTCGCCAGATTCAATGTCCTTCAACTTGCCAAGTTTAGCCAAGGCTTTTGCAAACACTGCATGGGCAGACATCTCAGCATTCTTTTTGTCTTTGTTCATTGCCTCCCGCGGTGTCTGTCCGGTGAGGAGACAATTGGACATCCACTGTTGCCGATTTCTCAGGATTGCTGAAAAGAACCTCCAGGTAGTCTTGACGTCTCCTGTCAATTCAAAGGGTTTACCCAAGTTTGACAGGAGTTGCAAAAAGGATTTGGAGATTTGAGGTCCCAAGTATCCCAGTAGCGAAGGAGGGTCACCTGTGGCTTTCCCGGCATTTACTACCAGGGACTCCAACAGCCAAGTAGTCGGTTTGCGGAAATGGTCGGAAACAGCACAGAGTCGTGCCAGCAATGTAGAGCTTTTGAACAGATACGTCTCGATCATGCTCGAGGATTTGTCTAAATAATTAGCAACCCGCAAAAGAGTTGTTGAAAACTCCAGAACCGAGCTCAGTTGAGTTTGGGTCATCTGAAGTCGCCTGGGATACAGTGTGCTGTCTGCCGACGTAAACGCTGTAATAAAAGAGGAAAGCAGAGGTTGAAACCTTAGGGTTCCAGTTGCAGGTGAGATGAAGCAATCGATAACATAGGAAGCAGCGGATCGAAGGCTGGATGTCAGGTTATCTGTACTCGTGGAATCGCCCATGCTGTAGCTGTACAGAATCACCTTATGAAGAATAGGTACGACATCCCGAAGTAGTGAAGAGCGGAAAGTGTCGGAAGCAAACCTCCAGGTTGATGTGTTCTCAAAGATATCCACGGCAGCCTGAGCGATCGAAAAGCTCACATGAGACAACACCTTGTCCGCAGTTCCGAGCCAAGGGTTTGGGTCAGACTTCTTTCGGCCACCCGTTTGAATTCCAGCTCTTCTTTGCACGGCAGAAGTCATCGCAGTATCAATTAGATTGGAAAATAGGCAGAGACAGGAGCTCAAAAACTCATATCTTCCAGAAACCAGGTCCAGACTGCCGGTAATCTTGGTAAGCTTACCAGCTCTTGACTCCGTGTTCAACAGCTCACATCTTGCTAGGTAAGACCACACTCGGCTAGGATATATGGGCAGGATTGCATCAAGGAACTGGATGCATGAGTTGAGAACTGCCACGATGTCCTCTTCGCTGGCAGCAAGCTCGACTTGCATGTAGTAGTCCATTGTCTCGCAAATCACAGTGACAAGGTCCCTGCCACCACCTACATCGATGTGTTTTTTAGCTTCGTGCAAGATGTCGCCATCAGCATGTACCAGGGAAGTGTTAGATCCTTCTCTTTTGGCTTTAAGATAATCCATGCGAATGAGTGTCGCAAACAAAGAGATAACCTCGGCAGTTTCATCTGGTTGTAGCATTCCCAATTCAGACTGGTAGCCCTCCTTCATTAAATTGATTTCCAGTCGCCGGCCGAGAAGGGAGATGGTCGAGTGGGGGTATTCCATCGACACAACGCGTCCCGTGTCTGTGACAAAACGCCCGTATGTTCCGGCGGATATCCGGTATGCATCATCCTCGATGCGCCGTCCTCTCCAGGATGGTGAAAGAGAGATGAGCGGGATGTCTTGGAGAAGAACAAAGGTGTTTGTATTCTCGTCCTCTTGGGCCAGCTCATATTCTTGAAAATAATCAGGGAGTGTGAATGTCAATGTTGGTGTGTTTCGGAGGAGGTTAAGAATCATCTCAGATCGATCACTATCATACAAACTTGTTGCGCTAGCGAGGGTCTTGCATAGAGTGATGAAAGGGAGGAATTCAAAAGGATATCGGTCAAGAGCCTGCTGAAAGAAAAACTCCAAGGCATGATCGTCATGCACCATGGAGGCGAGAATATCCTGCTTTTCTGTGAGGTTCTCCTGGGGTGACAAGTCCCAATAAGTTCGCCCAGCAGACAGGATTGACAGCAAGGCGCTGACGGGTTCGGACTGGTAGCCGACGACAGGATAAGAAACCTTCAGAAGCTCAAGGAAAACATTTCGAATACGTGAGCTCAGTAATGGCGTCATACTTCCTTCATCGGACGGACCCAATCCAGTTGCCATGTTGGCCATAACATCGAAAACTCTGCCGTGGGCTGTAACAGCGGAGGCGAGCTGTTCGACCACAACAAGATCTTTAGAGGTCGTGGAGTTTTCAAGAAACCCGTCAAACCTGGAGGACTCGATGGAGAAGATGCTACCCGCTGAATTGCGTCGAGCCACCGGCCTCACCACACCTCCAGTTTCAAATGTTTCTCGGGCATTCTGCTGGAGCAAGTTATCGCGTTTCTCTGATCTTGCTTGGTAGGAAACGTTCATGCGATGGAGAAGCAGAGTCCAAGCAAAAATGACTGGCGTTGCGCTCTCGCAGTCTGCTTCGGCAGCACCGAGGATGCTCTTGTGTACCTGTTCGAGGACATCGGATGAGAGTAGATATGTGTCATAATTAGCGTCAGCTTGCGCAGGATCCTCTTCTCGCTCCGAGAGATACGTCAAGGACCGAGCTGGCTTCAGTAATATCAACGACACGGCGGCTGACAGGGTCTTGAGAGGCATGACCAAGGGGGCGATGATTTCATGGATCTAAAGGGCGGTTAGAATAACACATGACAGGGCCAAAGGGAAACAAAAAGAATAGTACTAACCGGCTGAACGCCATCAAAGAAGTTGTACATTTCCATCAAGGAAAACCATTGGCTGACAGATCCTGACGGTGCAAAATCATCACCAAAGCTGTCCACCACCTGAAAAACGACAGAGAGGGCATGGAGAACCTCGGTGAGAAGAGTCCTGACCCAATCAAGTTCAACATCCTCGGTTACCCATTTCTCGTCCGTCACAGAATTGAGCCCTGACTCTATCCCACTCATGGAGTTGGTCAGGACTTTGAGGTACGCTGGAAGCAATGGCTCGGCATCATCTCGAGTGGGAAGTTTCAAGTTCAGCGTCTTCGCTAGGTCAAGGTCAACCCCAGCAAATGTCGGCAATCGTTCGTACAGTTTGATGGAGCTCGCATAATCTGCCGCCATCATAAAATAACGTCGCTCGGTGAGGTAGATGTCGAAAAGTCGTCGTCGTCTAGTTTCGGGCTTCTCAAATTCGGTCCAGATCTCATCAGCATCCAGAGCAGACCCAGCACCCAAATCAGCCAAAAAGGCCGATCCTTGCCCATTGTTCAACCCGGCCGCCTCTTGCAAATTAGTTGCATCTTGGGATGACAACGGTCCAGTCAGATGTAGGGCTGGTCGACATTGATATTCAACGACCACGGCTCGCAGGGCGGCAACAAGGTTAAGCTTGGCATTTTTGCTTAGCCATTCAGCGTCCTTCTTTATCGCATCGATGTCGAATCGGCCATCAGGGCCTGACGGCACGTGGATGGGGGCAGTCTTAGTCTCGAATGATTTCCTACTCGTCTCATCTGGAGGCGCAAAGGTAGAGGCAGGATCGTTCAATAGGCCGTGAACATATTCGTCGCTTAAAAATTCAATGACGGCCGGGCTCTTGGTGCGCTGACCGGAGCCGTCGGAAAGAGCGGTTGCAATGAGCTTCCATGAGCTATTCCAAGGTTAGTCGCATGTGTTCGATAAAGTCTAGGCAGAGGCAGCGACAGAAGCGGAAGATGTAAACTCACAGAAGCACCCGCTCCCCGGTAAGACATTCTTCCAGGGAGGGAAAATAGATGCGATCGGCCACCGGCGCCATTGCAGCGACGTCAGGAGGGCGACAGTGGCAAGCGATGCATCACCTGAAGTTGGGGATGCAAAAAAGAAAAAGTTGTCGCCTTTGTTGACGCGCCTGTTGCTAGTCGCGATGAGCTTGGGCGGTAGGTAGGTCAACTTTTTGGGGGAGCTCGAAAGCCGGCCGAAGTTGAGCCGGCCAATGGGGTGCACCACTGTGTCTTATTAACAAAAATATACACCCTGCGCACAGTGTCAACTACCACATACAAACTATCGGGTTTTAAGACATATGCCTCGCCTTTGATCCAAAACCGACTGCATGAGTCACCGCTAAGAACAACAACACTATCCTTTGGGACTTTTCAATCCACACGAGGAGTGAACAAAGGGAATTAATATTCCATTCAAAATGGGTTCCTCGGACATCATTGACCATTCGCCGCACCAGCCAGATCCCTCCCCTCCCATCCCCTCCGCTTCCAACTTGATTCTCATTGACAATTATGACTCTTTCACCTGGAATATTTACCAATACTTGGTGCTCGCTGGAGCTACTGTTCATGTCTTTCGAAACGACAAGATTACTGTGGAAGAGGTGATAAGTAAGAACCCTACTCAGATCATAATCAGCCCTGGTCCTGGTCATCCAGAAACCGACTCCGGCGTGAGCCGTGATGTCATCCGCCACTTTGCCGGCAAAGTTCCAATCTTGGGAGTCTGCATGGGATTGTATGTCCATGATTCCTTTTTCATTTTATCAACTCTCTCTTACAACTTGGCAGGCAGTGTATCTTTGACGTCTACGGTGGAGAAGTGAGGTCTGCTGGCGAGTGGCTTCACGGCAAGACCTCTCCTTTGACTCACGATGGCAAGGGTGTTTTTGCTGGGCTCGAACAAGGCGTTCCCGTCACCCGTTACCATTCTCTCGCAGGGACTCATCTCACTTTGCCTGAGTGTTTGGAAATTAGCTCTTGGGTTGCCAAGCCTGATGGCTCCCCTGGTGTCATCCAAGGTGTTCGGCACAAGGAGTACGCTGTAGAGGGTGTTCAATTTCACCCTGAGAGTATCTTAACGGAAGGCGGGCGTGCCATGATCACCAACTTCCTTCATATGCAAGGTGGTACTTGGGAAGAAAATGCTCGGCTCCAGAAGGCTACTGCCAGCCAGGATTCAAATGCTGCCTCTGACAAGCCCAAGAAGAGCAATAACATTCTACAGCAAATTTATGCCCATCGTAGGGCTGCTGTGGAAGCCCAGAGACAGATTCCTTCCCAGCGAATGGCCGACCTCCAAGTTGCCTACAACCTAAACGGCGCCCCTCCCCAAATCCCCTTCGTCCGTCGCCTTCGCCAGTCGCCATTTGATGTCTCTCTGATGGCAGAAATCAAGCGCGCTTCACCTTCCAAGGGCATCTTCAATCTCGATATCAGCGCTCCACTCCAAGCCCATAAATATGCTCTAGCTGGAGCTAGTGTCATATCGGTTCTCACTGAGCCTGAATGGTTCAAAGGGAGCATTGAGGATCTCAGAGCCGTCCGACAGGTTCTGGATGGCATGCCCAACCGCCCTGCAATTCTTCGAAAGGAGTTCGTGTTCTATGAGTATCAGATCCTTGAGGGTAGGTTAGCTGGTGCCGATACTATTCTTCTCATTGTGAAGATGCTAGAGCCCGAGGTCCTTGAGAGGCTATACAAATACTCCCTCTCCCTGGGAATGGAGCCTCTGGTAGAAGTTCAGAATGCCGACGAAATGAATATTGCAGTCAAGCTAGGCGCCAAGGTAATCGGCGTTAACAACCGCAACCTCGAGAGCTTTGAAGTCGATATTAATACCACAAGTCGACTCCGCAGTATGGTGCCCGAAACTACCATCATCTGCGCTCTCAGTGGTATCAACAGCCACGATGATGTTAAGATGTGCAAAAACGACGGTATCAATGCTATTCTTGTCGGTGAAGCTATCATGAGGGCCCCCGATGCCAGCACTTTCATTGCCGAGTTGTGTTCAGGAGCCAGCGCACCAGTTGAGAAAACGGCCCCCGGTCCTCTACTTGCCAAGATTTGCGGTACTCGAAGTGCCGAAGCGGCGACCAAGGCTGTTGAGTCCGGTGCCAATTATGTAGGCATTTGCCTTGTCCCTGGTGCCAAGCGCTGCATCTCACCAGAGACTGCCCTCGCAATTTCGGAGGCTGTCCACTCGTACCCTGGTACTTCCAAGTCAGAAGCTCCGGTGTCCGTCACTAACTCAAAAGCTACCGACTTCTTTGCCGAGGCCGCAACAAGACTTCAAAGTGCACGACCCCAACTCGTAGGTATTTTTCAGAATCAACCCCTCAGTGAGGTTTTGGATTTACAGAAAAAATACAACCTTGACTTGGTTCAGCTTCACGGCGAGGAGCCTGTTGAATGGGCAAATCTTATCCCAGTACCCGTAATCCGATGTTTCAAGCCTGGTCAGGTCGGAGTTGGCCGCCGCGGCTACCACACCATCCCGCTCCTCGACTCCGGCTCTGGTTCTGGCAAACTTCTAGACGTGTCTAGTGTGAAAGAGGTCCTTGAAAGAGACCCCGAGCTCCGAGTCTTCTTGGCCGGCGGCTTGAATCCGGATAATGTAGCTGAGGCTGTCAAGGCACTTGGCCCTTTGAGTGAGCGCGTCCTCGGTGTTGATGTCAGCAGTGGCGTTGAAGAGGACGGAAAGCAAAGCCTTGCCAAGATTGAGGCATTTGTGGCTGCCGCAAAACAAATTCGATAGATGGAGCTTTAGACATGAAATGGACGGGCTTGTTCGTGGAGACAAGGCGTTTTTTTAAACTGGCCAAGAATTACCAAATTCTATCTTGAGAATTAATTGTGACGTGACGAGTTGAGTAACACTTGCTTGGCCCGGATCTCTGCATCGATAACTCCTACATACACCCAGCCCACCACACGATTACTTCACTTGGGATAAACGATGTATTTTTATCATCCGTTTCCAAACTTCCGCTATCCATGTTGGCCCTGGAAATATTCTCGCACTGATGTTAGCTCAACGTGTCAGACCAATGTTTGCCTCTCCTCTACAGCGATGGCGGCACTTGCTTTGGCATAGTATTTTATCCCTACGGCGCAAGTTTTCCTGTGTCTTGTTATTTCGGTGCCAAACATGGGTTCTCTCTCCAGCGCTTCTCCCGGCATTCTCACACAAACAAAAACTAAGCTCTGTCCCTAAGGGGCTTTTATCGTCCCTTCTTTTTACCTCGTCACTCTTCAGGGACTAATTTCACGCATGGCTCATTCCATCCCAATTATTGCACATTATTCGAATCAATATCTCATTCATCATTACTTTAATATATTCCTGATCATTTGTTCTTCTGGCTTTAAACGGTCCTGACATCGGGTAACTCGCCAATGCCTCGGCAAATTTTCAAGAATAAGTCGATAGCTACCGCTGGTCCCCTTCCGGGCCAATTGACCATCGAAAACTTGAAGCGATGGATCCAGATCCGAAAGGGGTTCTTTTCAGAAGACTTCGATCATAACGCCACGCACCTACTTTGCACCAAAGAGCAGTTCAACGCGAGAGTTCCTCGAGGTCATTTCAATCCCACCTTCCCTCTTCACGATAAATTAATGTTGAAAGAGGCCAAAGCTAACGGTAATGTAGTCAAGGAGGCACTAAAGCGAGGCAAAAGCCTGCATATTGTCCACTATGACTGGTTTGAATTCTCGGCTGTCCAGGAAAAGAGACTCCCTGAAAGGGAGTTCTCGATGAGGAACATTCTTGCAAAGCAAAATGCTGCCAAACGGGAACAGGCAAGAATCGAAAAGGGCAAAAAGGATGGCGAGAAGTTTGTCAACACGAGTAGGTCCCTTTTCGCTCAGCTCATTTACCGTTCTAATTCCCTTGAGACTTTTTTCATATCTACATTGACCGAGAATTTTTCCCGTATCAAATCGACATAACGCGCGATGACGAAGATTCCGGGGCTTTTGGTCAAAGATACACTCTCTGTGTAAGTCATTTGTTGACCTTTCAGTTTGGGCCTCGGCAACTCATGTGTACAGCTCTGGGAATCAGACGCGAAACCACACTTGTACTGGTTTACAGCAAAGTTCCTAAAGAAGAAAGGTGATAGTCAACCCAGCTACTATCGACCAAGTTCTTGTTCCGGGAAGTGGCGCAACGAAATGGATTTATTTGCGGACTTTTTCCGCATCAAGACCGGGGTTGACTGGGAAGACCGCGTCATAAAGATGAATACGATGCCAAATTCGTATTTTCAGTATACGCCGCCGGTATGTCATGTTCTTCGTTGCTTCATGGATCGGGATATTGATTCAGTGAGAAGGCTGGTGGGAAACCAGTCGGGCGCCGCCTCCGTTTTGGTTACGACTATTGTCGTCAGATCAATGCCGAGATTCGAGGCCTCTCCTGGCCGCCACTAGAAGAGTCTAGGTCAAATGAAATGGAAGGACGCAATGGAAACCCTTCGAGCTCTACTACTGGCGATGAAGTCAAATCTCCAGATGGCGGGATTGGCAGTAACGCATCACCCACGAGGGCATTCGAGGACGAACTCGTTTCCGAACGTTCATTTTCAAACGACAGTCTTCAGCACTATCTCCGGGACGATCAGGCGATCAAACTTAACGGCGATCTATCTAGATCAACATCACCCCAAATCCATCTATCCTCTCCAGATGAGACGGTCTGCACGTCAACCGAGAGTTCTCAGCTTGGAGATATGGTAGCAGAATCTCCTGATAGATACTATTAAGTATCATATTCAAGTCCTAGGATCAGATGTTTTGGGACCAGAGAGCGGGATTGCAGGACAAGGCCAGGGCTGAGGCGGAGTAAGTGATTGAAGATCAGCAGCCTTGGAGTAAGGTGGGCAAATCTGCATAAGGAACTCAATACGTTGCATATGAAAAGCTTTCATGATTTATGTAACAGTAGAGCAAGCTCAATCTAGAGAAAATGAAGACATACTAAACCTTGCATCCGTGAAAAGAGGCGCTTCACGAGACATAGGTTAATCCAATTTTTATTCCCCTAACTCCGCAATCCGGTATCAAATCAACCACCACGCTATTCCTTGTATTCTTTGTCTCATATACATAAAAGCTTAGTTTCTCGTGGCGATTCCAATCCGTTCGGTATCATTCTCAGAACCTTAACTTGGGAAATACAAATACCAGTAACACCAATGCGACCATCAATCCATACACCCAAGCATACAAAATCATCCTCCCCCACCAGCCCTGTCCTTCTGTCATCTTCTTCAACATGCCCATCCGTCCCTGTGCCGCCTCCATGCCTCGTTCCGTCTTCTCCATTCCATCACCCGCGCGGGTCAGCAATTCCTTGTCCGCCTCCAGAGTGGAAGAGAAACGCTGCGAGCTCGCCTTGAGAGCACCAGCCATTTTTAGAATAGAGTCGGATAGCGCATCTTGTTCGGCTCGCTGGCGGTCCAGGATGGCCTCCGCTGTTGCTGTTGAGGTTTGCGGGGTAGACGGTTTGGAACGATTGGCGAAGAGGGCAGCGCGAGCAGTGGAGTGGGCGGAGGGCGTCGGCGATGGTGCATTTCCACGAGTACGAAGTGTCTGGCTTATTTGTGTTGGTTCTGGTTGTGTTGAGGATTCGGCGGCTGGATTTGGGTCCGGCGTTGGTTCGGTGGCCGGCGGGATGGTTGATGGTATAGGTTCTGAAATTGTTGGTGGCGGCATCTCTGGCGGATCTGGCTCTATGTTGTCCTCTTCGCTGGAGTTTTCGGTGGGAATATCCGTCGATATTGAATCTACTATGCTGTCGCTTGGGGTGGGTATGATTTCTGATAGTATGTCTTCGTCCGAGCTGTCGGCTTCTTCGTCCCCTTGGAGGGCCATCTGCAGATCGCGTCAGCGCCTCAGTCGCCTTCATGTGGATAATTCATTTGTTACTTCTTGTAGGTCTCCAAGTCTGTCCAGCAGCACTTCGAGGAGTTCTCTTTTCAAGTTCAGGTCACTCTGGACCTCCGCGCGGCGGCCAGGGGCCTTAATGCCCAGAGCATCTTGTTCGAGTTTTGTGAGCGATGTTCGCGCGTAGTCGAGGTTCTGCGGGAACAAATGTTAATATTGTTTTCTTTTGGTGGCAGTGTCGCCTTGACTGGGACTTACTGCAGCCACTCTCGCCCGCTCAAACTCGCTTGTCCTCAGTCTTCGTTCGCGATCGGCATTGGCGTGGAGTATGGTCTGCTGCAGGCGCAGAATCAGGTGTCCTAGTTCGTTCGATGCGACATCAATAGCGCTTCTGTTGAGCGGCGCACCAGGCACTTGCGATAATCGAGCCATGTTGTTGTGCTGGTGGACAGTGTATTCCGAGCACCTCAATCCTGGATGTGGTCTTAGTGACGTGTGCGGTTCCAGAAGCTCTGAGAAGCGGGTCAACTGTGGCTAAAGCTCTACACGCCACATCACATGCCGTATTGTCGAATACATGGCCACCAGTTCAGCAAACCAACATCTGCTGAATGAATCGCACCTTTATTTTTTGGTCTTTTATGGCTTAATATTGCTGTATTTAGGCATAAATTATCTTCTTTGTTCTCGTTTCTACCCAACAACTATAAGTTCGATGTTACAAATTGCAAGTTAAGAACTACGTTCCCAACCTTTTCGATTATATGTTTTTTTACGTTCATACTATGTAAGACTACGAGTTTTTTTTTCTTCTATTTTCCTTGAATATATACATTCATAAATAAAACCAAGAGATCTCGACCAAAAAGTGCAAAATTCCGAAATCCACAACAAAAACAGACATATATCTAAGCTCCCAACACTCGACTGCTAACTACCCTATACTACCAAATAGCTTTCATGGTAAGCTACATGCGCGCGAATCGTCAAGTGAAAGTCGCAAGATAATTCAGCACATGATTTCCTGCTAATCGGTGTTTGAGATTATACGCGATTATAAATAATTAATGTAAATGCTCTGATCTCCGCGTTTACATAGTCTAATATATTATGAACCTACTGTACATGATAGTTTAATCACTCCCCAGTAGCCAAGGGTAGGCTGTAATACAAGAGTCGAATGACCTCTGCGCACATAGAAATGAAACCTGCTCATGTACGCCGAAACTCCCCCAACAGAATCCACATGGCTCTGGTAACCGTCCAGGTTAGGTGTACCATATCCTCGGCGAAAAGGCCCAATAGTACTAGAATCCCTTTGGCCTTGACTAGTCATATTTTTAGCAAACCACTTCCGGGTTCAATATTAGTTTATGCATTCAGAATGAACCTATGGAAAATACACACCTGAACGGCCTTTCCAATATCAAAGACGACATGAACCAAAGTGCCAGCGACCAGCCAATCCGGCATCATTCTTCCCGCTGTGTTCACCACGGACTAGCCGCAAGACGAGGCACATCTGCGTTTATTCCTGCTTCTCCTCGCCCTCCTCTTCCTTTTCCAGGGCATTGCGTAGCCTCTCCTCTTGTCGCTTCCAGTGGCTACCCTCTTCGTAGTCGGCGCTTATTTTCAGAGCTTTCCGTAGTCGTTCGCTCTCCTTGATCTTGGCATCAGCCATCTCGTGCACCTGGTGCTCCTTGAAGTTTCTTCTGGGTGCAGATCCCTTCCTTCCTGAATTCATCTCAGCTAGCAACTTTTGTCGAAGTTCATCGCACTGTCGTTCAATCTCGTCCTCGTCGACCCTAAACTTAATTAGTATGATGCGTGAGTCTCGTCATAAAGCAAACGTACTCCTCCTCCTCTAGCTTGTCTCTCAAGTCAAATACTTTGACTTCAACTTCTCGCTTGCGATCATGCTCGAGGATACCCTTGTCTGGTTGTCGTTGCTTGTGTCGCAGGCTGTCTAGGTCCTTAGGGTAAGGGGCGCCGTAGTCACGGGGCCTCATGTGGGCAAGGTTGCGTTGGACATAGCCAGAAGTTCCGCTGCCACGGGGGGTAGAGAGACCGACATTGTCCGACATGGTTCCAGAGAGGATAAAGAGTGCGCCAATCCGCAGACTCAGTGATGAGCAAAGCAAAGCCGTGTTGTTTTGCGACGGAGGAGCGTTTCGCTGCCTGGACGGCAGGGTGGGGCGAGTGACGCAGGATCCTTGGCGGGCGGTGAGGTGCAGATAGCGATAGCGGGCGGCAGAATTCAATGAATGGTGGGGTAATTCGCCGCTGAAGGAAAATAAAGAATTATTTCTAATAGCGTGGGTAGAGGTACAAGTGTGACTCAATGGTTTAAATTGGTCATCTCAGGTCATTACTTTAAAAATTACGGGAAAACCCTTGAAATATTCAAGGCTACTCTTTTTACTGTCTCTTAGTTTTTTCATCCTGACGCACGGTATCATATTACAATGCCGCAACTGCCTGATGCCCCGGAAGGCCAGGATGGTGGCCTCGTCTTCCCACCTGTGTCCAAAGACCACATTCAAAACTGTTCCTATGGCTCTTGGTTCCCGAATTACCGGAGTTCATGTTTAAAGTCTCGGATCATCCCATTGCCCCAGTCCTTTGTGGATTATCTTCACGAAGATGGCATTGTCTTGGCTGACGACGAGAATAATGATGAGCCAGAGGAGGAGTGGCATACATCTGGAAGCACATTCAAACCAACGCCCACGGACCCAGAATCCTCAGATGAGGATGAGGATGAACCAGAAAGGCTTCCACCGAACCAGAGATTTGCCGAAACCCATCAACTAATCAAGGATAAAATTGCTGAGCTGGGTGGTGCCGTCGCGCCAAAGCTGAACTGGTCCTCGCCCAAGGATGCGCAGTGGATTTCTCCCCATCAAAACACTCTCAAGTGCACTTCCCCCAACGACATCTATCTTTTGCTCAAGTCGTCGTCGTTTGTGTCCCATGACCTTGATCATGCCTTTGACGACTGCACTCCCGCGACCCCTTCCAAGCCCTTTGCTCCAATCCTTGTTCTTCGACCTTTCTTCATCCCGCACCCCGCGCTTGAGTTCCGGTGTTTTGTCAAGCATCGAACACTTATTGGTATTACGCAGCGCGATCTAAACCATTACGCTTTCCTGGAGGGCATTCGACCACAACTCTGGAAAAAGATCAAGATTTTTTTCCGAGAGAAGCTGAGGCTTACCTTCCCTGACGCAAGCTTCGTGTTTGATGTCTACGTCCCCGAAAACTCACTTGAAAGGGATGGCTTAGGTAGAGTGAGACTTATGGACATCAACCCATGGGCTCCCCGCACAGATAGCTTGCTGTTCACATGGGAGGAGTTATTACAGAAGGAGGTACCTAAGCCCTTGTACGGCTCTATCAACGAAGAGGCGCGAGAAGCGATCAGCGGCGATGAGACGGCGACTGAAGGCGAAGACGAGGACGAAATCGATTACCGATCTGAAACAGGACTCGAGTTTCGAATTATTGAAAAAGATGACCCCGCGGCATACAACTTTAGCAGCCCCATGTACTCAGCACACAAGCTGCCAAAAGAAGTTGTTGATGCAAGTATGGGAGGTGAAGGCGGCTTACGGGAATTTGCTATGCAGTGGAAGGAGATTACCGAGGGTCGGGGGGATGGGATTTGGGAGCAAGCAGGCAATATGGCCAAATGAAGGCCGATTTAGTAAGTGAAGATGAAAATGATAATTGCGAGAGAGAGAGGATGAAATGTGAATGTGAAAAGGCCCCGGCAACATAAATGCGTTTCTTAGATTAGTAAATTCTATGAATCAATGTCTTCGAATATTTCTCGAAAACTACTACTGCACAGTAAAAATGGGATTATGTGAAGAGGGACCTGGAGACGAAACATACAGTGTGAATAACTGTAAACATTGACGTACACGGCACTGTGCACCGGCGCTGGGGGCAACTATACGCAGTCCCAATCGCGCCTTCTCTTTCTCTTAATTCTCGGTATCTAAGGTACAGCTACGTGATCAATAAAAAACTTGTCACAATAATTGTTGACGACCGGGGACAGCTGCCCACTATATGAATACCGCCTCAGAAGTAACACGCTCTTCCCAAGCAAGCTGCCTTCGATTATTCGGAGTATCTATCACCACTTTCACTGTACGTTGAGATTTCGACTGGGTTTGAACATGAATTCACAATCGCAGGAAAAGAAACCATGCCTCTTCGACCTCGAAGTTCTCGAATCAAAAGAACTGCTGTCAATGACCACCCCTCCCGAGTTGAACCTCGCGCAAGAAGTGCTAGCCCCCGCCCGTCACCCATTCGAACTATTCAAAATGAGGCTGGGGGAATCACGCGGCTGGCTTCGAATGTTGACGAATATGAGGAGGTAGAAGAAGCATACGAAGTTGTAGGAAGCAATCTCGCTATGGCGACACCTGTCAACAGTTTCAGTACCGCCGTCACTGCCAACTCCTTCGACAACGGCCTCCACAGGCCATTACACTCAGAACTTCCTGTTGGGCTTCTTGAGAAGCAGACGAGTAGCAGCCAAGATGCTCGCACCACTGAAGATCTAGCCCTGGAATTGTTTGGAGATAACATCAACCTCGACAGCTCATTGTGTCGGAAGTTGGCGGGCGAACTGGTCCTTCGAGTGCCGATTCAGCGTCGTCCAGAGCAGAAGCTAAACATGGAGCGACGCAGCAATATGGAAGCCGTTCTTGCTCACATGTCAGGCCAACACTCTATCCACCCATGCAAAAATTGCCACAAAGGACATGGCCCATGGAAAGACTGCATCATCCTGGAGGGCCTGATGTGTGGCAGTTGTGCCAACTGCTGGTTCAACGCTAGCGGGGCCAGGTGCACTTTTCATGGTAGGGGTTTTTTATTCTTTAGGCTCGGTGTGATTGGATGGTTTCTTACTAATGTGTTGTTCACAGAAAACAACAATCCTTTGCACCACGGCTTCTTTGGTCATCATCCTCCATACCAAGTCATGTCAAACATTATGGGTCATCAACAGACACCCGTTCCACTGCCTTCGATTTCCCAACCTCCCCCCAGCTTCCCTCAACCCTCGCAAGGTCCTTTGTCAATGCAATATTTCAATTCTGAAATAACGAACTGGGGCCTGACCGATTCCACCAGCAGTTTGGTCACAAGGGCATTTAGTAATGCTCATCGCCTATCTCAAAGTGAAAGGTACCTTGCGAGGATAGAGATTGCAGCTAGAGAACTTGGCATGAGAATTGCTGAGTATGACGAGTATCTCGCAACCCCGGGGGGCATTTCTGACCAGCAGCGATCTAATGGCCAAATACAACATAGGACCGAAAATGATATGTCCAATGCAACATTTGATGAAGGGCAAACACCATTAACTAGCCCTTTCACCGGGTAGTTGAGCAGTTGGTTCACTGCTTGCGCTAATGTATCACGAAACACTTTGCATCATTTTCTGTCTCATTTGTACCATTTATGTAATATGGAGAGGTTAGCTTCCGTAAATTCGATGAAGCTCAAGATACCTGATTGACGATGCTCATCATGATGAGTGGCTGATTGTAATCATGTAAGGGAACTAGTCTTCTTTCTTCGCTTATTCGCTAACCACTCCAGCAGCCATTTTTCGTCGATCTCAACTAGACGGGTGAACATTCACCTCTGAAAACGACAAAGTCTCTGTACACATCGTTAATGTGTGCTTGACATTTTTTCGCGCAATTTCGTCTGGACTGCGGGTGATTCTAGAAAGTTAACAATGCAGGGAGGGTATCCTCTGCTCCGTGTGCCGCATGCTCCATCTCTGAGACCAGAAGTTTTAGGCCCGCACTGTCTCTCTCAACGGTTGGAAACACCCGTGCTCGGGTTGAGGGGCCAAGAAGGGTCAACTGTGTTCACCATGGCACACTTTATGCGTACATTATGCTGGCCCTCACCAAAGATATTTGACATGGTTCTGTTTTCATACCTTGGTTGTTATCTGGTTGAAGATACTTGCCTCTTTCGGACTGGGGGTTTCACCTTTGGATCTTTGATCGTCCTTTAGTAGCGAGGAGGTAGGAGCGTTTTCTAAGGAATGACGCGTCTAGTGAGACACGTGCGACTGTATTTTACTACTGTACGACATAACACGCAAATCCAGAGAAGCAAGTGAGAAATAAAATGCTCCGAGGGAAAAAGTACTTGATCTTTTAGAGCCTTGTACTATCGAGAAATCAGGGCTAGTAAGGACAAATGGGAGGTCTCCCGGATAGCTAGATGATGACCTGAATAACACCGAATGGAACCGATCCGCCCGCCGGTCGCTGCCACACCAATGTCTTTGCTGACCCAAAAGGGTATCAGCCGGACCGCCTGCATGCCACACGCTGCCCTACGTATGAACCATTCAGGCTCACATACGGCACAAAGCTGGAGATGTGTCATATTTCATACAGTGCTGAAAGCCTCGCTGGGTTTAACTCTGACTGTATCTACACCAAATTGGTGGCTGCTCCATGAGAACGAACCCATGGCAAACTGGCAGGTGGACTATTGGAGTTCAGGTCAAGCTGGTTTTTCTTATTGCGACTGGAGACTGGGCATCCATTGGAGCTGTCTCTGAGACGTGCCACCGCGCCAAGCACCGCATCACCCACAACCTTCTGGGCCGTGTTCCCAAACGTTCCGTGCCCAAAACCAACACCAATCAGACGTGCCTCATCCGCCAAGCAGCGCGATGAGACTCACTCTAGAACAAATGGGGAATTTGGCGAAGGGGGTGGGGAGGGGAAGGGGG